>MU279374.1:555655-585665 GCA_022385695.1 Xylaria arbuscula
AATTATATTATATTATAAAATTATATTATATTATAAAATTATATTATATTATAAAATTATATTATATTATAAAATTATATTATATTATAAAATTATATTATATTATAAAATTAAAAAAGCTATTAAATTTATATTTATATTTATTATAATATTTTATAAAGCTTGTTTATAAAATATTTCGATATATTATTTTATTATAATAAAATATTAGTTTTATATAAATAATAATATAATAAAAAAACTTATAATTGTTTTTTGTTTATATATTTTATTAAGTTTTATTAAACTTAATAAATATATAAAAAATAAGATATTTTTATTATAATAAAAATAACTTTTATTAAAATTATTATAATAAAAACCTTTAAATGCTAAGATATTTTAATTATTATAACTATATAAAAGTTTAACTTTTATATGTTTATAATAATAAAAACCGTTAAATTAAACAACAATTAATAAATAATTTAAAATATATATATAAAAAAAAACTTACTTTTAATATATTAAACATTAGTAATTAATATTAAAAAATTAATAAAAATAAAAATAACAATATTAAAAAATGATAATATATTGTAATAAATAACGCGTAAAAGCAAAAATGTAATAAATAACGCATAAAAGCAAAAATGTATTAAACAACGCTTAAAAGCAAAAATATATTAAATAACGCAAAAAAGCAATAAATCTTAATAATTTAAACCATAAATGGTAATAAGTAAAAAGAATAAAAATGAAAAGAAATAGTTAAAATGAAAAAATAAAAAATAAAAAAAGAAATAAAATAAAAAAAAGTGAAATAGTAAAATAATAAAAAAAATGAAATGCTATACAATTATTTTTTTTGTTAAATGAGAAATGTAATCACTTTTATAAAAAAAAATATGCTAAAAATAAAACAACATTAATAATATAAGCTTACGAATTAACGTATGTTATTAAAAATAAAAATAACACATAATGCTTAATAATTAATATTTACAAAATAACGCATATTATTTATAATAAAAGCTTACGAATTAACATATGTTATTAAGAATAAAATAACGCGTAATGCTTAATAATTAATATTTACAAAATAACGTATGTTATTTGTAATATTTTACGCAATTGTTTATAAATATATACAAATTTTATTTTTGGCTATATGTTTTAATTTTTACATAATACCTTTGTTTTTTTTACCTATTATTTTTTTTTAAGCTATTAGTAATATTTTAGCTATATATTACTTTTACCAATAGTTTTACTACTTATTTTACACCTGCTTTTACTACTTCTTTGCTTTTTATATTATTATTTTTTATTTTAAAAAATAATATTTATATATAATGGCTTTTTCCGATATTTTTAAAACCGAATTTATTATTTTTTTAAAAGTGGTTATTTTTTCTGAAAATCCTATTATTTTTAAAAATTTAATTTTTTTTGAAAATTTAATTTTTTTTGAAAATTTAATTTTTTTTAAACATTTAATTTCTTTTGTTAATTTGTTTACAATTAATAAAGAAAACCAACAAAATTACGAACTTTTAAATTTTTAAATTTCGAAAATTTATATTTTTTAACAACAATTATTTATTTTTAAGCTTTTACCTATTAATTTAAATTTCCCTTAAAAAATAAAATATATATATACGGTGTAAATATTTCTTTTTATTTTTTATATATTTTTTTAATTATAAGGTTATTTATTAATTTTTATTTTTAATAAATATAACAATAAATTTATTATTAAACTTAAAAGTTTTTAAGCTTTAAATTTAACTTGTTATTATTAATTAAAACATTTTATTATTGCTTTTAATAGCTAAAGCAAAAAAAAAAGCAAAGAAATTTATAAGTTTTTTTTATTTAATTATATATTAAATAATTAACATAATTTATAAGCAAGCAATATATTTAAGCAAATAATGCACTTTTCTTATATTATTAAATTTAATTATTAATAACTTTACAATTAAAATAGTTATAATTAAAAATTAATCGAATTTTAATTTATTATTTGTTTTTATCTCTTTATCATAAGTTTTAGCATTGTGGCTGGTTTTGCCGCACTGTCCACATTGTCGCTGGCGCGGCAAACTCGACTCACTACTACTACGATTTTTCGACGTTTGCAACCATACCAAGTCTTGCGCATCTCTTTAGGCAATTAAATTAGTTGCATTTTTTACAATAAAACTGTATTTATTTTATAAGCGCATTTTTTTGCCTTTCCGGCGCTTGCTTAGTGCTTTATTTGCTTTGCAAAGCTTTTAGTTTTTATTGTTTATAAAGGTTAGTTAATGTGCTAACATTTAATTTAACTTTGCAAGCTAATTAACAGCATTTAAAATTAGCTTTAGAGAGCTTTTTTAATAACTAGAGATTTAACTTTTAATAAAAGTTAACTGCGCAGTTGCTTTTTTAGCAGTTTTTAACGTTTGGAAAACCCAAGGGTTAGATAGCTTAATAGTGTTGTAAATTAGCGTTAGTAACTATAATTGCATATCCAGCTTTAAAATCACAGCTTGTAGATTATAGGGCATTAATTTTAACTTTTGAAAACCTTTTAAAATATTTGATTTTATAAAAGTAGCAAAGTAGGCTTTTTTAAACGCGATAAAAAACTTAGGCTTAATAATGTGGTTAACATATAACTTAACAAATTTATTAATTTAATAATTATACACCTGCTTTAAAACATTATAAAGCTTAATGTTAAGTAGTTACATTAAATGCAATAAGTAAAAAAGCAGAAAAATAGTTATAATGTTTTATTTATTACAATATTTTTTAAACTTAGTTAATATATAATTTTTATGCTAGTTTAATATTAATAATTAATATATGCTTTTTTATAACAATTAAATATGCTTATTAAAATGTTTTATTTATTTTAATTTTATATTATTATTTGTTTATTTATTAAAATTAATATTAAGTATTTAATCGGTTAAAAGGTTAATGTTTTTTATATTAATGCTAAAGATAAAAAACGCTTTAAAAAATAAAATACGGCGGGATAAATAAACTACGCAAATTAATAGCACAAATTGCTGTTAATTATTTTTTATTACTAAGCTGCACTGCTTTATGCTTTTTATGTCGATTAGCGCGTATAATAACCATATATGCGCAAATTTAGCCTATTATAAACCTAGTTTTGTTAAAGTTTTAAATATTGTTATTATAAATGCTATATTGCGTTTTTACGCATATATAACACTTAAACTATGTGCTAATAATCTTTAAATCTTTGCACAATGCTTTTTAATAATTGTAAAAATATATAAACCGCGTTTAAAGCTTTTTATAGCAATTAACAAAGTTATAAGCTTAGTGCTTGCTAACTAAGGGTGCGCTACGCAAATTGCAGAAAAAATTAGCTATATTTTTTATAGTAGCATAAGCAGGAAAATATTCTTGCTTATTTAAATTAAGTATATACTTAAAAAGAACATCCTTTTTAATTAAATTAAGTTTATGTATATTAACGCGGGTTTTGTTTTGTGCAATGCGATCGTTTATTTTATAACGTACGGTGCTTTTAAAAAGTTAATAAATTTTATAAGCGCGTTAAATGCTAATTTTTTAACAGGAATTAATAGCTTAAATAGCAAAAAGTATTTTAGCTTTTTTAGTTTTATTTGATATTGTATTGTTAAGGAATTATTACACAACAAAGTTAAACCAACGCGTTTATAAAAAAAGTGCGTCGCTTGCTTAAATGTGTTGCTTGCTTATAAACCACGTTAATATTAATATTTTTAAGCTTCGAAGTTTTTATTACTAGTAATTTTAATATTACTACGCTTTTTAATTTGCAAAGTTAAAAACGAGCTTAAAATAATACTATTAAAACTAAATTTAACGAAAATATAGCTTGTTTAAAAATATTAAACTTTATTATTTAAAATAATTTAGCTTTTAATATTATAAATTTAAAATCTGTTAAAAATATTTTATTTTATTATAATCCGTAAGTTATTTTATATTATATTATTTTATTTTATTTACTAATAATAATTATTTAAATAGGAAAGCACCTAAAGTTAATAAATGGAAAATTATTTCGCTTTTAAATTTTACTTTTATTAGTAGTTTAAAAGAGTTTAATTCGAAATTAGCTTTATATGCTAATAATTACGGAACTTTTTCTATTATATTAAATATTTGGAAATTTAATTTAAATATTTCCTTTTTAAAAGTAATTATATTTTTTATCGACTTTAAATTTAATTTAATTTATAAATTAATCGGTTTTAAAGATTTAATTGCTTATAAAACAGGTATTTATATTTATTAAATATTTAAAAAAATATTAAAATTATATTTAAGTATTACTTTTAAAAATATTTTTAAGTATTTATATTTATTATCGTTATTATTTTTTATTTTTATAATAAATATTAATTATTTACTAGTATTACAAAAGATAACGCACTAAATAATAATTGTTTTATAACAAACTTTAACGATAATTATTTATAAACAATAAATATAAATTTTTCGAACAATATTTATTATATTGCCTATATAATTAATATTGTTGTTTAAGAAATTCTTGAAAAATATCTTTATAACGAACATATCGACGAATTTATTTAAGATTATATTAATTACGAATTACCGAATTTATAACCAGATAATTTAGTTAAATTTCTTAAAAATGCTGGTTATAATAATACGTATTTTATTATTTTATTATTTTTAATTTATTACTAATTTAATTTTTTAGATTTAATTATTCGAATACGTCGAATTGCAACTATGATAAAACACGTTTTTAAAATTCACGAGCTTTTTATAAACGGAATAATTAAAAGCAAAGAAAATAACACTTTACCTTTAAATTTTAATAAAAAGGTTATTCCTATAGGTAAATTATTTATTTTACTTTTGTTTCCGTTTTTTATTAATATAAACTAATTATATTGTAAATAATGTTATGTGTTAAAATTCCATTTATAACATGATTAAAGCTATTATTAAATTTAAACATGCTTTATATTATGTTTATCGAAATACCAACTATAAAAAATTTAAACAAATTTATTTAACTTTTTTAAATTAAAGGGTATTAATTAAATTAAAACGTATTTTTTGAATTTTTATTAAAGCAATAACTTATTTACAAGGCGAATTTTATATTACAGCTTTAAAAGGTATATTATTTATTTACCAAATTTGAAAAAATTTAAATAATATAAAACAGGAATACGACCAAGCAGTTGAAAATAATAACAAAATAGTAAGTTATTTTATTATTTTTATTTTGATATATATTTACTAATTTATTATAAGCTTTAATTTTAAAAGGCTTAAGTGCTTTATTATTAAAAAAAGCTGCAAAATTAAAAGAATATTTTTTTCGAAAATTATACTTTAAACACTTAAAATTATTTAAAGCATTTTTATTAGGGCTTATTTAAACCTTACGCAAAAAACAAGCCATTTTTAACGTGGTGGTTTATTATATTATTATAAAGATATTAAAGACGACGTTATTAATTTATTACAAACCGAATATAATAAATAAGTTGTTTTTATTATAATTTATTAATTATATATAATATTAATTTATTATTAGGTTAAAAGAGGAAAAAGAAAGCGATAACGAATTAAATATTAATTTAAACGAAGTTAATATACCAGATTTCGACTCCGATAACAAAATATATATATCGGATAATATTTCAACGGAAAAAATTGCTTTATATTTAAGCGAAGGAAATTATCTAAAAAACGTAAGTATTTTTATTTTATTATTTATTTATTTATTATTTTAAAAATAAAAACTAAAAAATTATAACTAATTATTTAATTTAAATAAACGGATGTTTTATTATAGTGAAAAGCTAATGTTTTAAGATTTTCAATTTTAAGTATTTTAGCCTGGCGTTATTTGGCTATTTCAGTTACTTTAGCTTCGATTAAACAAACTTTTTTTATTTTAGGTAATATTATTACTAAAAATAGAAATAAGCTAACACTTAATATAGTTAAACATTTAACTTTATTAAAAAGCTGGAAAATTAAAAATAATATAATATTATAAAAGCAATATTAACAAAACCAACAAGACGAAAAATGGGAAAATGAAAACTAAAGGCAGGAAATTTAGGAATAAATTAATTGGAATTTTTTATATTTAATTTATTTAAATTTTTTAAGTATTTTATTTTATATTATAATAAACTTAAACTAATTTTATTATTTTTAAAATAATATTAAAAAATAAAAGGTAATTTTTTTATTATAATATAAGTTTTTTTTTATTTAATTAAGTAATTTATTTTTATATTTACTTTTATTGATTTTTTGGAAATTTTTAAATATAATATTTTTAAATATTTTATTTATATTAAAATAATCTTACTTTTAAATTAATATAACTAATTTAATTTAATAGTTAAAAATATAAAGTTAATATAATTTAAAACTAGATTTTTTTCTTTTTATAAATAGAATTTTTTATATTTTATTTTTGTATTTTTTAATTTATTATTTATAATATTCACTAAGTAATTATTTATTTACTTAAAATAAGTGAGTAACTTAAATTACTTTTAGTTACTAAAGTAAGTAAAGTGAGTTATTTATTTAAGCTTAACTAAGTAAATTAAATTACTTATTTTACTTTATTAAGTAAAGTGAGTTACTCATTTTTTTTAAATAAGTAATAAATATAGTAATAAAATCACAACTTTAAATTTAAATAAACTATAATGCATTTTTATATTAAAAAATAATTTGCTTAAATATATAACTAAAAAAACTTTAGTAAAAAAAATAACTTTTTTTAGTTTTTATGTTTTTTTTAGCTGTAAATAAAAGATTATAACATTAAATCCTTTTTATAAAAAGTTGTCGATTTAAAAAAACAGGTTTTTAATGGGATTATAATAATAAATTATAGTTTTTTTATAAATTGCGTTTTATATTGCTTTAAAAAAAGCTTTTTTTGCAAAGGTAAAGTGGTAAAATATTAATTAAATATATGCTTTGCATTTATTAAGCTTGCCTTTTTTTAATTAGCTAAACTTCTAATCTTTTGCTAGCAATAATGCCTTTTTTTTTTGTAAAAGCTTAGTTAATTTAGCATAATATAGGATAAACTTGCAAAAAAAGCTTATAGCGCTTATATATTATTTAAAAGCTTTTAGCTAATTTAAAAACTTAAAATTGCAAATAGCTTTAATATAGCTTTTTATATTTGCTAGTTTAAATATATTTATATAAAATTTCAGTAAATTTATTAATAGGTATTTAATAAAAGATTTAATAAGTAATATAGCAATGTTTTATTTTTAAAAAAGCTTAAATATTTTTTTAAGTGCTTTTTATGCTATTTTGCTATTTTTAAAAAAATTTATAATATTATTAATAAACATTTAATAAATATTATAATATAATTTAAATAATTTATTTATATATTTTTATATATATGTTAAATTGTTTTAAAAGCTTATTATAGCAATATAATATTATTTAATTTTATAAAAATTAATTATTGTAAATTTATTTTTATAGTCGAAATATATAAAAAACTAATAAAAAACAAAGTTATATTAATAATAATTATATAATGCTTTTTTTTTAATAATTTAATAATTTTAGCTTGCAAAAGTAAAAAGTAATTATTAAATATTATTATTTTATTAAAGTTTTTTATATTAATAATTATTTATCTTTTTTATTTTATTGCTTTGCTATTAAGTATAAACTTATTAAGTATTAATTATTATATAATAAATAACGCATTTTTTACTTTAACCGGACACCTAATTAAACCGGCCACTTAAATAAAACTTCGTACGCACATTTGGAAATATCTCAATAACCATTTATACGATTTAATTAAACTAATCGGAATTTGATTCGCTAGATGTTTCTACAATATTTTCGCACGTTCGCGCATTGTGGCCAGGCTCGCCGCAAAGCCTACAGCGCCTAGCGCGAGTCTTTTTTCTTTTCGTACGACGACTACCATTACGTACGACATGACTTTCTGCTTCAGCAATATTTCGTACCTCTATTTCGTCCTTAGTATTTTTAACAGTACGAGATTTTGCACCTTGTAGCCTAGTTCGCTTTGTACGGCAACGTTTGCTAAGCATATGATTTGCTTCGCGAAGGCTTTTAACCTTTTCCCTTAATAACGCAATATCGCGCATAACTTTAGTTGTACTATGCGTAATTTAGCTTAAATCTTTGATAATAGATGTAGGAGAGCTGTTTTAATGTTGTACGATCCTTTGCTTTATATATTTGGAAAGAGAATTGGCTTCTGTTAGATTATTTGGGGTCGAAATTATACGAGGGTTTAGTCGAAAAGGAGATAAAGGTTTAATTTAAGGCGTTACCGGACGATTTAGTTGATAAATAACATATTTTAAATTGTACGGTATTAAACCTGCTCCTTTAAACCTTTCTTGTGTGTTGTTTAGGGTTATTGCCTCGTTAAACGCGTGAAAAAACGCGGTTAAAAAATTCTCCTTTTAAATATAGCTAATATGCGCGCGTATAAAGGAGTTAATTTGCTTGCCGTACGACCGTTTTAAAGGGCTAAATACCCCAACATCAAGTGGCTAAAAGCGGTGAAAGGAATAAGGAGGCATGCAAAGGGTAATAATGTTGTTTTTTTTGCAGTACGACTTAAATTCGTACAAATAATAGCTTTTGTGGCCATTAAACAAAAAAAAGCAGTAGCGACCTTTTGTACGAAGCTTCGTATGCTAATTAAAATGCTTAATTTAATTTATACCTCGTTTGTTTATTGTTTAACCATTTTTTATAGTTGCAATTTTTTAATTATTTGGTATATTGTTGTTTTTAAACCAAGGCATAAGGTGGTTTTTCCCCGCTAAGATGATATATGGCGGGACAATTTAGCCGTACGACGAAATTGCTTGAATAACTGTAGCCTATTTCATATTGCCTTGTTCGATCGCGCGTGGCTTTCTTTTGCGTTCGGACGAAGTTATAACCATTTCGGACGTAATTTTGCTTATTGCAAACCTAGTTTTGTCGAAGTTATAAATATCCTCCTTTTGAATTCCATTTTCGTTTATTGTCTTTTGTACGAGGATAAACTATACGCGGTATTCGATTGGATTTTCGTTTAATACTCGTTGGTAATTGATTTTTCGATTAAAACGCGTTTGGAGCTCTGGAGTTCTTCGTACGAAGTTTGAAGTCCAGCTTTTTTTAACAGGTCTTTAACCCCGCAGTTTTATCAATCGATCTGCCATATCTTTAACACAAGCGTGCGAAGGCGGAAACGATCGTGCGTCGAGATCAAGGATATATAGTACGATTGTTTTTTCTTCGTCTTTGGTTAATCGGGCTTTCGGGTGTGGTATTTCGTTTGCAGGTTGAGAACCATTCGTACGATCGGCAAGTGTTGTGCGAGGGACATTATAGATTCGAGCAGCGCGTTGTACGGATAGCCCAGGGGTGCGTTCGAGAGCTTGAAGCGCAAGCTGTATGTCGCTTTCTTTACGACGGGAAACCATTGTTGTTGGTGGAGAAATGAGGGATTTTTTTGTATGCGTACGACTTGGAGAAAAAGTGGCCGGTTTAATTAGGTGTCCGGTTAAAGTAGGGGATGCGTTATTAAATAAGTAAATAGTGTAAGGTTATTTATTTATTTTATTTTTCTTTTAATATATAATTTATCGTTTTATTTATTTAAAATCATTATGTTTTTGCGGCTAAAAGGATAGTTATAACTATATGTTTTAACATTTTAATTTTATTAGCTATTTATTAAAAGGATTTTTATTTAATTAGCTTTAGGTATTTTCACTGCGCTTTTATTTTTTTAAATGTTAAATAATTTAATAATTTTTTTAAATTTTTTAATTAACATAGCTTGCTTTACATATATATATATTTTAATATTAGTTATAATTTTTAAAAAATTACCTGTTTTTTTAATGCTTAATAATAATTGCATATTAAAAATTTTAAAAAGTAAAAACTTAACTTTTAATAAAAAGCTAATATAATTTATTTTATTTGCTTTGTTAATTATTATGTTTATTTTATTAGTAAAAAATATATTTAAAATAAATATAGCAAAGTTTATAATTATAAAGTTTGCTATTTTATTAAAAATTATTATATGTTTAAAAATCATATACTTTTTTATAACTATTATAGTTAAAAATATAATGTTAAATTTATAACTTATATTTATTATTATTTTAGCTTTATTAAATGGCTTGCAATTACTGTTAATTTTTAAGTTAAAATTAAATGTTATTAATATAATAGCTTTGTTTTTAAGCATAGCGGGCGCTTTTTATTATAGCTTATATAGGTTTGTTATAAAAGTTATATTAATAAGCAATTATTTATTAATAACATTTATTGCTATAAGCGCTGCAAATTTTAACGTTTTTAACGCTTTTTTAAAAATAATATATATATAATTTATATATTTATTTTTATAAATATAATTTAACTTAGTACCTTTTTTAATTATAATACATTTATTAAATATATTAGATAATAATATAACCTTTAGTGTTTTTGCATTTATTAAAGTATTTATAGCTGTAAGTTTTAATTTTTTTATAAAAAAATAAAAATTGCAGTTAATTAATAATACTTTATAATTTACAACTATATATGCAAACTTTTTTTTTTAAACTAATTTTTTTTATTGTTGTGATTTTTTTTATATATTTATATATGCAAGCTTTTGCTATAAATTTTACTTAAAAGTTTTTTAAAGCAAAAAATGTTAATATATTTATATTAAAATTAATATTTATTTTATTTAAGATAAAAAAATTGTTAAATAATAATATTTTTGCTAAAAAATTATTAATTAATTATTTTTTCTTTTTAAATTTTTAAATTGCTAGCTTGTTTTAATTGTTTATTTTTTAGCAAAAAAATTTAATTTTAGCTTTTTTATTATATTGCACTAACTTAAAACTTAGCTTTTTAGCTTTATGTTTATATTTTTTTAAAATATAATCGAAGTTTTTAAAAAAGTTGCGCTTAAAATATATATTAGCTGTTTTTAAGTTATTATATACATTATATTTTTTTTTAATTAGTTTAATTTTAAATTGCAAATAAAAATATTATAAATATTTTATATTTTTTTTAATATTAAAGCTTAAAGCTTTTTTAGCTTCAAGTTTTTTATTTGTTAATTTAAGCTAAAGCTTTTTAATTTTTTTTAGCTAAAGCTTTTTAATTTTAAGCAAAAGTTTTTTAAGTTTTAATATTTTTTTTTTTTGCTAATAAGCATTATTTTAAGTATTTAAATAGCTTATTATATAATGTTATTAATATTTATAAATATTTATAAATATGTTTTTTTTAATTTAAAAATAATTAAATTAATTTTTACGCTAGGTTTATAAGTTTTTTCAGCTTAATTATAAGTTTATACTTTTGCAAATATTTGTTTTTTAAATTTTTAGTTTAAAATATAATATAACAATAATAATAAATTCGGTTAATGTTTAATTATTTAACATTTTTGCAAACAATATAAGCTTGCTTATTTTTTATTAAATATTAGTTTAATAACTAATTTCTTTTAGCTATAAAATATACTCTCGATTTTTTTTTATTGGTTATAATTGCTGTTATAGCTTTTATTGCTATAATTTTAGCTTAAGTTTTATTTATTAAATTGTTTATTATAAAAGCGATTTTTATTCTAGCTATTTTTTTATAGCATTTTTTATTATTATAATATTTAAATTGTTTAAATAATTAATTTTATTTGTTTTTATTGCTTTAATATTTATTTTAATTATAGTTTTAGTTTTAATTATAATTATAATTATAATTGCAATTATTTTTTTATTGCTATAGCAATTGTTATATTATTTATTATACCGGTTAAATAATTAATTATATAATTAATTGCAAAATTAATTATAGCAGCTATTTTTATTATATAATTAACGTAAATTTTGCGATAAGGATTTATATTTGTTTTTATTAGTGTTAAAACAAATATAATATGTTTTTAAGTGTAAAGTTTTGCTTTGTTTTTTAAGTATTTTTTTAAATAAATTTTATATATTATTTTTAACTTTTTTAACTTTTAGTATATATGTTTTAAAGGTTTAGTGTTTATATAAAAGCTTTAAAATTTTCTTTATTTTAAGTTATATGCTATTATAAACCTAATATATAATTTTTCTTTAATTGGCTTTTTTTTTTGAAAATATTTATAATATAAGCATATTTTAGTTTTTTTTATATATATTAAAATATTGCGTGCTTATTGCTATATATATTATATAAAATTGATTTATTATTTTTAAATTGCTTAGTTATTATACTTAAGTTTATAGCAAATTATTTAATAAGTTTTTTTATAATTGCTTAAAAACTTTTAGCATGTAAAGTTTTTTTTTTTTTAAATGTGATTTTATTATTTTACTATAATAATGCTAGGCTTGTTAATAATATAAGGAATATTTGCATTATTTGTTTTTTATAAGTAAAACTTATGTTTAAATTAGCTTTAAATAATTTAAAATGGTTGATAAACAAGTATACGTTTATAAAAATAACGTTTTTTTTTTAATTATAACTTTTAAGTTTTTTAAGTTGTTATATATAAAGTTAAAAGTTTTAACCTTTTTATGCTTTAGTTTTATTTTGTTTTATATTATATTTATTTATATAAATAACGTTGTTTTTTATTTTAGCTTATTTTAATTGCTATTATTATTGCTATTTAAGCTAAAGTTTAAGTTGTTAAAGTTTAGTTAATTATTATTTTTATTTATTTTTTAGCTTTTTTTTTTATTTATAAGTGTTAAATGTTAAACGTAATTTTTTTTAAAAAGCAAATTGTTTTTTGCGGTGTTTTTTTTATTTTAGCTGTTTTACGTTTTTTTATAAATTTTTTTGCTTATTAAGTTTATTGAAAAGTTTTTGTTTTAAAAATTAAAAGTTTAAACTTAAGTTTAAATTATTAAGCATTTTAAGCGTAAGGTTTAATTGCTTGGTTTAATTATTGTGGAAATTTAATAAAAAATTAAATAAAAAAAAACGCGGAAAAACGGGAAATTAATTATTAGTTAAAGCAGGTGCTAAGTTTGCTTTTTTTTTATATTAATGCTTAACTTTTTTAAACTGTTTGTTATATTTTATAAGGTTTAATTATAAGCTAATATTTTTTTTAATTATTGTTTTATAAAATAAATAATATTGGATATATTTTAAGTTAATTTTTTAGTTTGCTTTATAAACTTATTAACTTTATTGCTTAAATTTATAACACTTTTTTAGCTTTTATTAGCTTTATTATATATATAATTTATAGTTATTATATTGCTTTTTCATTTAAAAAGTTTGCCTTATTTATTTTTATTTTTTAACTATATAGTTTTAAATTTTTTGCAAGCTGGTAAAAATTATTATAATTTAAACTTTATTATTAAGCTTATTTTTAGTAGGTTATTAAATAGGTTTAAGTTGTTAAGTTTTATATTAAATAGTAATGGTTTTTAATTTAAAACAAGCTTAAAAAGTGGCTTTTGTTTATTTGTTATTATTATATATAGTTAACTTATTATAATAATGCAAAGTAATATAAGGTAAATAATAATGCAAAAGATAAAATATAAAGTATAATGTTATTATTTGCGTTATTTTTTAGCTAATTAAAGTTAATATTTATAACGTTTATAAAACAAGATATAAAAGTGCTTTATTAAGCTTATTTTTTTTAAAAAAACATGTTTTATAATGAACAAGTTTATTTAATTGCATTATTTTTAAAAAAAATCAGCTAATTAAAATAGCAAGCTATGCTTAAAATTAAACTTTATGCGTTAAATGTTTAGTTTTAGCAAAGCGTGTTAAATATTTTCTAAAAAAAACAATAGTAATTAAATTTACTTAATAATCTTAAATAAATCTAAAGCTTAATTTAATATAATCTTTATAATAAAAACGTAAATAAAAGCATTATTTTAATAAGTACGCAAAAAGGTTAAAATAAAATAATAAAAATATAAAATTAATAAAAAAAGGTAAGCCGTAGGCCACTTTTGAAAATACTTAAATACCTAGTTATAAAGGACTTATAACGCTGTGGCTAGGTGCTGCTAGGTGCCGTAGGCACTAGGGCAACCAGGCTGCGGCTAAGCCGCAGGCGCTGTAGCCGCGCTAGCGATACTACCCTTATAGGGTTATATTATATATATAGCACCGGTAATTTTATATAAAATATTACTTGCTTTCTTTTTAAATAACTTGATAAATAATAAGCTTATAAACTAATAATTAATATATTTGAAACTTTTATTTAAAAAGGAATTTAATGGTATTTTTTATAAATTTATTACTATTTTATTTAATATTATATTAAAACTACGTTAAAATTTTAGCGTGGTTTTAAGTGCACCTATAAATAAAATAGTAGTAAATTTATAAAAATTACCATTATATTTCTTTTTAAATAAGGATTTCAAATATATTAATTATTAGTTTGTAGACCCTTTTTCCGCCAAGTTATTACCATTTTTATATATGGACTTTTAGGTGTAACCGGGGGGTAGCCAGCTTAATTAAGTGTTTAATTTAATTAAGTGTCTAGCTTAATTAGGTGTTTAGCTTAAGTAAAAAATGCGTTATTATTTTATTTAATATTATTTTAAAAACCACGCGAAAATTTTAGCATGGTTTTAAATGCATTTATAAATAAAATAATAAATTTTTTTTTAAAATAGCGCTAAATAAAATAATAATAAATTTATAAAATATATTATTAAATTTTTTTTAAATAAAAATTTCAACTATATTAATTATTAATTTATAAACTTACTTTTTATAAAATTATTTAAAAAAAAAGTTAAATAATACTTTATATAAAATTACCGGTGTTATATATATTATATAAATAGCTAGCTTAATTAAATGTTTTATTTAAGTAAAAAATGCGTTATATAAAAATGATAATAATTAAAAAAAAAATAAGTTTATAAATTAATAATTAATATATTTAAAATTTTCATTTTTAAAAAAATTTAATAATATTTTTTACAAATTTACTATTATTTTATTTAATATTAATATATTTTTTACTTTATTTAAACATTTAATTAAATTAATGTTATATTTTTAAAGCTTTTACCTTTAAAAATAAAGCAAAAACATTAGCCAAGTTAAATTATATGTTAATATATATATAAAATGTTAACTTAATTATTATAAGCTATTTAAGTTATTTTTTTTTAAATTATTAACTTTTTTATTTTGTTTTATATTTAATTTAATTTTGTTTCGCAAATATATTTAGCTTGTTTATTTAAATTATAATAACTTTAATAATTTCTTTTAAGCTATTTATATTATTAGCTTATTTATTTATTATAATTTTGTTTAATATTAATAACTTTTTAAACTTTATAAAAATTAAAGTTTAATTTTTTTAAAAATAAATTAAATTAATTAAATAAATAAAAGCTTTAAAAAATAATTAATTAAAATATAAAAAAATAAAATATTAATAAAATAATAATAAAAGCGCTATAATTTTAACTTAAGTTTAAATTATAATATTAATTTAAAAAAATTCAGTAAATTTTTTACTTTGCAATTTAGCTTTTAATAATAAAATAAATAATTATTTAACTTTTAATAAGCTTTTAAAAGTGCATTAAAAAATATTATAAAAGCTTTTGTTAAATTAATTTTATAGTTTTAAAAATAAATAATTAGTGCAAACTTTTTTAAAATTATAAAATTTAACAATTTAAAGCCAAAATTTTTAAAAAAGCTATTTAAATTTATAAAAATTAGCTTTTATTTGTTTAATAAACCTTTATTATTATAAAAAATGCTAGCTATTAAAATGTTTATATTATAAAATAGCTAAAGTTTATAAAATAAAATAAAAATTAACATTTTAAAAATTTTAATAATTACTTTTAATTTTTAAAAACTAAAATATATAAAAAACATTTATAATAAATATATAATTTTATTATGTAAAATTAATAGATTTTTTATATATTATATTTAAAACTTAAATAATATTTTTGCTAAAAATTTATAAAAGCATAGTTTAATTAGCTATTTATTATTATAAGCTAATAAATCCTGCTAATTTTTTGCTAATTATAAATTTTTTGGTAAATTATTTAAAAAACATAATTAAATTAAATATAATTTCAACTTTTAACTTTTTAGTTTTTTTAATTTTTTTGGTTTTAATAACTTTTATTATTTAAAACCGTAATTTATTTACACTTTTAAAAAATAATACTTAACGCAATTATTAAAGCAAAATTATAATATATAAACATTGTAAAAGTTAAACATATTAAAGCATAAAATGTTTTGTTTTATATATTATTTGATTTTATTGCAAAAGCGTTTTAAAGCTTTTCTTTTTATAAAATCTAAAATTTTTTTTAAACAAAGCAGTTAAAACCTTAATAAATATATGTTAAATATTTTATTATTTGTTTGGTTTTTATAAAATTATATTTATATTGTTTTAATTGTTGTTATTATTTTTATTTTATTATAAGCTTATATATAGTTTATATTATTATTATTTTAATTTATTTTTATAAAAAATTTAAAACTATTATAATTATTATATAATAATTAGTTTATTATATTATTTAAGCCTTGTTTTATAAATATATATTATATATATAAGTTATTTATATTAGTGTTAAGCTTATAATTATTTAATATTTTTTATAAAAGCTAAAAATCATTGTTTTAAAGCTTAACTAAGTGTTTTATGCCTTAGCCTTGGCTTTATTAATTTAATCGATTAATTAATAATTAATAGCAAATTTAACTTAAAGTGCATATAAAAATAATTAAAGCCCCTAGTGTTAAAAAGCCAAGCTAAAAACTGCTTTATATATATAAAAACACATGATTTTTAGATCGCAAAAGCAATTAAATAAGCTTTAAAAAGCTTTTGTTTGCTTTTAACCTGTTTAAATTAAGGTTAATTTTATCGGGAAAAAAGGGATAATTATTATATTTTTAAGGCTTTCACCTTTTAAAATAAGGCAAAAACATTAGCCAAGTTAGGTTATACGTTAATATATATATAAAGTGTTAACTTAGTTATTATAAGCTGCCTAGGTTATTTTTTTCTTTAAGTTATTAATTTTTTTATTTTATTTTATATTTAATCCAACTTTTTTTCGCAAATATACTTAGCTTATTTATTTAAATTATAACAACTAGTTATTTAAACAAACTTTTATATATATATAAAAAATCTTTTATTTTTTTATTAATAATAATAGTTTTTTTTAAAAAAAAGCAAATATATAATTTATACTTTAAAGTTTTAAATAAAGTTTTAAGCTTTTTATATAATAAGCTAATATATCCTTTATTTAAGCTAAACATTTAATTAAGTTAGCCATTTTTTAATTACACCTAAAAGTTTATATATAAAAATAATAATAACTTAGCAAAAAATAAGCTTATAAACTAATAATTTATATTTCAAATCTTTATTTAAAAATAAAGTTGTGATTTTATCATTATATTAATCATTAACTTTATTTATTTACTTATTTTTACTTATTTTTATTTAGCATCATAATAATTAATAACTTTATTAATAAAATAGCTATAAATATAATATTTAAAATTTTAAATACTTTAGCTATTTAGCTTTATAAAGCTAAACTTTTTATATTTATACTATATATAATTAGCATATAACAGCAAATTAATCATTTTACTCGTAAATAAATAAAAAATAAGTAATTTAAAAGTGAGTTATTTACTTTATAAATAACTTAAGTTATTTATTAAGCTTTAAATAATTTAAAAAAAATCGAATAACGGCTTAATTAATATAGAAAATATATTAAAAAATAGTGAAAAATCAGGGCTAACTTATAATCTTAGCCGCTTTAAGCTAGCCCTACTACCTAACTTTAAACTAGTGAATAAAATAAATAACTCATTTAAATTATTTATTATAAATAAAATCAGTTATTTATTAAATCACAACCTTGTTTAAAGAGAAATCCAATGGTAATTTTTATAAATTTGCTATTATTTTATTTATAAGTGCATTTAAAACCACGCTAAAATTTTAGCGTGGTTTTTAAAATGGTATTAAATAAAATAATAATAAATTTATAAAAAATACCATTAAATTTCTCTTTAAATAAAGATTTTAAATATATTAATTATTAGTTTATAAACTTATTTTTTATTAAGTTATTAAAAAAAAAAGCAAGTAATACCTTATATAAAATTACCAATGCTATATATATCACGTAGGTAGCTAGCTTAATTAAATAGCCAGCTTAAATAAAAGATGCATTATTTAAATTTGTAATATTTTTTATATTACATTTGCTAATTATATAAATAATTGTTAATTAGCAAATAAAATACTACCTTTAAAAACCTAATTAATTAAAAAAAAATTAGATTATATATTTTTAACTTTAACGTATAATTGTTTTTGATTTTATATGCTTATATTAAAAATATAGCAAACTAATTAATAAAACTGCAAGATTAAAAATTTGTTAAAAAAAATAAATTTTAAATTTTATATAAAAAATTTTAAAACTTTAAATGCATTTTAATTAAAAAATGAATTATTAATAAATATTAAACAAAAATTTAATTAAATATTATATATAATTTATTTTTATATAAAAACAATAAATAAAAAGAAAATTTAAAAAGAGAATATTTATAATTTTATTTAAACGTTAAGAAAAACTATATATAATTAAATAAAGCAATATAAAATAAATTATAATTATTTAAGCAATTTTATTATATAGCTAAATTATTTTGCTTTATATTATTTTAGCAAAAAAAAACCATTTTATATTTTAATTTAAAAATAACAATATATTAAATAATTAAATAATAAATAAATATAATATAAATTAAATTAAGTATTTTAATTAGCATATAAAACTTTATATAAAAAGTTATTATTGTTTTTTTTTAATAGCTATAAAAGTTATTATTTATATAAATTTAAATTATATTGCAAAAAAAAACAATATTATTACTTTTTGCATGCTTTTTTATTTTTATTTTTATTTTTAACCATTTAATATTAAAATATTTAATTTTTTAAAACAATTATATAACAAACAAATTAATTTATATATATATATATATATATATTATTTATATTTAAGAAAAATATTTTTAACTGCGTTTTTTTATGCGTTTAATAAAGCAATAATTTTAAATAACATATAAAAAAAGTTTAAAAAAACAAGTTTAATACTATACAATTTAAAATATATTATTAATTAATTAAATTATTTAATAATATTTTAAATTAAAGTATTTTTTTAATTAAATTTTTATATAATTTTAACTTTAAATAATTTAACAAAAGCTAATTTCTTTTTAAATATATAAAGCAAAAAATCATATAATATTAAAATAGTTTTTTTATATTTATTATTAAAAATTTAAAATAAATTATATATAATTTTACATTATTAAAAAAAAAGTTAAAAGTTTTTATAAAGTAAATTATATGTTTAACAAATAGTATTATATAAAACAAACCAAATTATAAAATATAAAATTTTATATTATTAAAAATGTTAAAAATAAAATAAAAATATAAAATATTATTAAAACAAAAGGTTATATTATATATAATAATAATTATTATATAAAAAAAAACTTATGTTAAATGCTATAAGTTTTGCAGCAAGCTTGGCTATAATGCGCAAACATATAAAAATGTTATAAAAACATTTAATAATTTAAATTTTAATTAATTTAATTAAATTATATAAATAATTATTAAAATATTTTTAAATGTGCATATAAAGTTTTATTTAAGTAGTTAATTTAATTAAATGTTTAAGTAAAGTAAAAAATGTATTATTTTAAAAACCACGTTAAAATTTTAAAGTGGTTTTAAGTGCACCTATAAATAAAATAATAATAACTTTATAAAAATGTCATTAAATTTTTTTTTTAATAAAAACTTTAAATATATTAATTATTAGTTTATAAATTTATTTTTTGCTAAGTTATTTAAAAAAAATTTAATTAATACTTTATATAAAATTATTAATGTTATATAAATCAAATAAATAACCGGTTTAATTAAATCTTTAAATTAAATGAAAAATATATTAATGTTTTATATAATTATAAAATTTAATAAAGTTATATTAATTAAAAAACTATTTTATAAAAACTTTTTTATAAAAGAATTATTTAATAAAACAACGTTTAAAAAGATAATGTTTTTAAAAAATGTTATTAAGCTTAATAATATTTTTTTTAAAAAAAAATAACGTTTATATTATTAACAATTAAATTATTACATTAATAAGTTTTGATAAAGCTATATATTTTTAATATAAATAAAAATAATATTAAATTAATAAATTTTAATAAAGTTATATATTTTTAATATAATTAAAAATAATATTACTTTTTAATTTATATAAATAAAAAATAATTTATTGCTTTTTAAAAATGTTAACTAAATAATTAATTAAAAATAACTTTAATTAATTTTGTTTATAAGCTAATAAATGTTAAAGTTATATTATTTTAAATATAAAGTTGTGATTTATTTTAAATAAAATAAACTTTTTAAGTAATTTATTTAATTTTATTTAAAATTGTTTTATAATAAACAATATGTAATTATATTTAAAGGTTATAAAAAAAATGTTTTATAAAAAACTAGCTATTTATAAAAATTACTTTTATATAAAATGTGTAATTTATTTAATATTTATTAGCTTTATTAAATAATTATTATTTATTTATATATTAAATGTTTTAAAAAAAAGGTTTTATTTATTATTATATTATATGCAATAATTTATAGCTAAATTATATATTATTTATAAATGTTAAAAAAATTGTTAAAAATATATTATCTTATTATTTAACAATAATTTAAATTTTTTAAAAAAACGCTAAGTGTTATATTTGTTTTTATATATATATTAACGTTTTAATAAATAAATATATTAAAATTATTATTAAAGGTTTATATTTATTTTAGCATGTTTTAACTTAAATATATTAAGTTAAGTAACGTTTTTTTAAAATGTTATTTTTTTAAACGCTGTCTCGTTAAAACGTTGTTTTACCAAATAATCTTTTCATATAAAAGTTCTTAGCAAACATTTTTTAGCTAATATAATTTCTTTAAATTTTATATATAAAACGCTATTAAAATAGCTAAAATAATAATTGTTTTATTAATAAAGTTAACTTTTACTTTTATATTGCTTATAATATTTTTATAAGCTTTAAGTTTATTATATTCATTATAGCAATTATTAATGTTATTTTAAAGCTTAGCATTATTTTTAGCAATGCAATAATAGTTAAAAGTTTGCTAATAATTAATTTTAATAATTAAATTAATATTATATAAAAATTAAAGCTTAATTAATGTTAACTTTTAATATATTATATTTGCATTTAAAAATATTAGCTATTTTTTAAATATTTTAAAGCTAAAGTAAAAATGCTTGCAAATTTAACTTTAATATATATTTAACAATTATGTTTTTTTTTAATATTGTTAATTTTTACTTTATAAAGTTTATAATATAACAAAGCGCATTTTTATTAAGTTTTACTTTAATATATAGTTGAAAATATTATAAATTTTCGTAATTTTACGGTAAAAAATATAAAAATTACTTTTAATAGCTTAAATAACTAACTATAAACCAGCTTTTTAAAAATTTTAAACTATTACATTTTTATAAAAAAATGTATAAATTAAATTAAAAAATAAAAAGTTGTTAAAAAATGCGTTAATAACCTATATATATTAATAACTTATAAATAACGTTACTTTTAATAATTATATTAATAAAATAATTAAATAATATGCTTAAATAATTAACATTAAACTTAATAAACTAAGCAATAAATTAAGCATTATTAAAGCTATAATAATAAATTAGTATAAAAATTAAAAAATTAAATAAATATACTTAAAAATATAATTATTTAAAATAACAAATTAATATAAAATTAATAAAATTAAACAATTAATATTAAAAATATATTTAAAAAATTATTTATTTATTTAAAAAATATTTAAAATTAATAATATTATTATTGCGTTTAAAATAAAAGCTGCTTTTTTAAATATATTATAATTAATTAGCAATAAAACTTAGCCTCACGCTATAATAAGTTTTGTAATTATTTTTAAATTAACTATTTAATTAAATATCAAACCAATAAAATAACGCTAACTTAATTAAGTTTAAAAGCTTTAGCTATAATTAATATAATAATTTTTAATTAACCATTTGTATTAACAAAGATTTTAAAAGTTATTGCAAATAATTTAAGCTTAATGTGGTTTATATACAAGCAGGCCATACAAGCAAACGGGCCACTTTTTACTATATAATTATGTTTAATTATTAATAACTTTATAACCAACGTAAATATTATTAAAAATCAATCGGATTTTATTTTGTTACTTAATTTTATATCCTTATTACAAGTTTTTAAATTGTGGCCAGTTTTGCCGCACCGCCCACATCGTCGTTGGTGCGGCACACTCGGCTTACCACCACTACAATTTCTCAACGTTTGCGACCGTGCTAACTCCTGCGCATCCTTTTAAGCAATCAAATCTGTTGCATTTTCTACAGTAAAGCTTTCTCCATTTTATAAGCGTCTTTTTTTGCTTTTTCAGCGTTTGCTAAGCGCTTTATTTGCTTTGCAAAGCTTTTAATTTTTATCGCTTATAAGTGTAAGCTAATAAGCTAACATTTAATTTAATTTTACAAGCTAATTAAAAGCGCTTAATATTAGCCTTAAAAAGCTTTTTTAATAACTAAAGATTTAATTTTTAATAAAATCTAACTAGGCGCTCGCTTTTTTAGCTGTTGTTAGTGTTTAAAAAACCCAAAGTGTAAACAGGTCGAAAGTATTTAAAATTAATGTTAGCAACCGTAACTACACATTTAGCTTTAAAATCATAGCCTGCAAATCGTAAAGCATTAAACCTAATTTTTAAAAACCTTTTAAAATGTTTAATTTTATAAAAGTAGTAAAATAGGCTTTTTTAAACGCAATAAAAAACTTAAGCTTGGTAATATGGTTAACGTATAATTTAATAAATTTATTGATTTTGCGACCGTACGCCCGCTTTAACACACTATAAAAACCCACGTTAAATAATTAAGTAAAATGCAATAAATAAAAAGGCAGAAAAATTGTTATAATTTTTTGTTCTTTGCAGTACTTTTTAAACTTGGCTAATATATAACTTTTATGCTGGTTTAACATTAACAAATAATATACGCTTACTAATGTTAACGCAGTATATTTATTAAAATGCTTTATTTATTTTAAGCTAATATTATTATTTGTTTACTTATTAAAACTAATATTAAATATTTAATTAGTTAAAAAGTTAATATTTTAGTATTAATGCTTAAAATAATAAACTTTTTAAAAAATAAAATATAGCAGAATATATTAACCGGCTAAATTAATATAATAAATTGCTGTTAATTATTTCTTATTATTAAGCTGCACTGCTTTATGCTTTTTACGTCGATTAGCGCGTGTAATAACTATATATAAGTAAATTTAGCCTATTATAAACCTAGTTTTGTTAAAATTCCAAACATTGTTATTATAAATACCGTATTGATTTTTAAGATATATATACTGCTTAAACCACGCATAAATTATATTTGGATTTTTGCATAAAGCCTTTTAATAATTATAAGCACGCATAAAGCGTGTTTTAAGCTTTTTATAGCAACTAATAAAGTTATACACCTATTGCTTGCTAACAGGTGGTGCGTTATGCAAGTCGCATAAAAGATTGGCTATATTTTTAATAATAGCGTAAGCTATAAAATATTGTCGCTCATTAAAATCAAGAATATATTTAAAAAAATATATTCTTTTTAATAAAACTAAGTTTATGTATATTGGCGCAGGTTTTGTCTTTGGTAATATGTTTGTTTATTTTAGCTTGTAATGTGCTGCGCAGAATATTATATATTTTGCAAACGCATCGAACGCTAATTTTTTAAAACAATTAAATAGCTTAAATCGCTAGCTACAATTTAGCTTTTTTAAAATTGTTAGACATTATGTTGTTGTAAAGTTATTACGCAATAAAACATGACCGGACGCATTAAGGTAAAAAGTGGCCCGCTTGCTTATATGGCCTGCTTGCATATAAACCACGTTATAAAATGTATAATTAATAAATATAATATATAAATAAAAAATATTTATAATTTTAATAAAATAAAGTTTATAATAAACAAAATAATTATTAAAATAATAGTTATAAGCTTTAAAAAATATAAGCAATTTAAATAAGCTAAGCTTAAAAGCAAAAAATAAATTATTAAAAATAAAGCTATTAATTTTAAAAATTAAACAATGCTATAATAGCACTGCTATTATATATTATTTTTTAAGCAAAATTTATTTTGCGTTATAATATTGCAAAATTATATTATTATTAAATTAAATTATAAACTTTTTAAATAATAGCTAAATGAATAATAAAATAAGCGTTAAATAAATAAAACATTTTAATAAATATATTTAAAACTAAAAAAAAAAATTATTACTTTTTAATTTTTTATAATTATAAAAGCTACTTTTTAATAAAAATTAAAAAAATATTACTAGTTTATTAATATTATTACATTTTATATACCTGTTTATTTATTATATAAGCTTTAGCTTTTTAATTTAAAATTTTTTAATATATTAAAATAAAAATATAATTAATATATTAAAAGTTTAATATAACGCATTTTTTACTTAAAATGGCTATTTAATTAAGCTGGCTATTTATATGATATATATAACACTAATAATTTTATATAAGGTATTATTTGCTTTTTTTTTAAATAACTTAATAAAAAGTGAGCTTATAAACTAATAATTAATATATTTAAAATGTTTATTTAAAAAAGGATTTAATGGTATTTTTTATAAATTTACCATTATTTTATTTATAAGTGCATTTAAAACCACGTTAAAATTTTAAAGTGGTTTTTAAAATAGCATTAAATAAAATAATAGTAAATTTATTAAAAATACCATTGGATTTCTTTTTACATAAAGATTTTAAATATATTAATTATTAAATTATAAACCCACTTTTTGCTAAGTTATCACTGTTTTTATATATAAACTTTTAGGTGTAATTAAAAAATAGCTAGTTTAATTAAATGTTTAGCTTAAGTAAACAATGCATTAACATTATTAAATTTATATTAAAAAGCTAAACTTTTTTATTAGCTTTTTATATATATTTGTATTGCAACAAAGCTGGTGGTTATAGGTGCTAGGCACTTAGTGTAACCGTTGGTTCGGCTATTCGAAAGGCTTACGGCTGCTGTTAGATTTAACGATATGCATACTAGACAAACTCCTATAGGTGTTGGATATAACGATTACCTTTATAGTCATGCTATCACAACGTACCATGGTGGTACGATGAGACCTACCACTTAAGGGTTAAAAAAAAGAGCCAGAGGACAGAGGTTCTCGACAAACAGAAAAGAATGAACAGACAATTATAACCTCAACAGGTTATTGGCTTAAATCTAACAATTAAAAGTCTCATCGCCAATCCTTTTGAGTAAAAAAAGACAAGAATATCATTGAAAAGAATATCTTATTATATAAATCATTTCAAAATGCCTGTATTGTTTACTCTCTGCAAGTCCAACAGGGCTAACTTTATTGCGGCCTTAAGCGAGGCAAAAAACTGGCCTAACTGGGACCACAAACTCCAAATAAAGGCAATTGCATTAAGTTTTTAAAAATACATCAAAAGAAATATATTACTTATGCTTCCTTTTGAAATACCAATAATTGCTTTTAAAAAATACAAAAAAAAACGAAATATTATTGAAAAAGCTTAAAGTGAAACTATTAAGGCATCTAGCAATAACAACAAATAAAACAATAGTAAAACCATTTAAATTAAGCAAAATTAAAGAATATAAATAATATCTAACCTTAGCACTGCTGGCAAGACAACTTATAATGCCAACAATATATACTACAATTAAATGCAGAAAATATACAAAAAAAAGGCGCAGTTACTAGAAAAACTAAAGAATTATATTATTAAAACTATAACAAGCTATTATAAAACCATATGCTGCTTTTTAAAAGGCACCATTTGGGAATGGTATAAAAACCTCAAGGCTTATTGCAGCAAGGCAACAGCCGACAAAAAAAAAAATGCCCGAAAAACCTATAAGACTGCACTTTTACCTTTAAAAAACACAAAAAATGCAGCTAAATGGCTTGCAAATTGGAAAATTGCTATTAGCAAGGCCGAGCAGAAAAATATACCCAAAGCTTAAATAGTGAGCTTATAGGCTAACAACTTTCTTAACGCCATTACTAAGGCATTTTCTATATGGTTTAGTATTTATACCTTTATAAAAGCAAACAACATTAAAAACGGTATGTTGAAATATTATAACTTGATTAATGACTTTTAAATTGTAGTTACCTAAACTATAACCAGATACCAAGCGACAAAAGGAGCTTTTAGAGCTTAATATAACAGAGAAAGATCTAAAGAAAACAATACCTTTTAAAAAAATAAAAAGAATAAAACAAAGCATAAGCAAAAAGCACGTGGTGTTTTACAAAAGGAAAACACTAAAAGATGTTCTGCTTATAGCCAATTATACCTTTTACCTAAGTGCTATTATATATTTTTAAAAAAAACATACAAAGGTTTTAAGCTTTAAAAGCACTTTACTAAAAAAGTTAACAAAGCAATAGAAAATCCTTAATTGCAAGCTAAGATTTGCGCCTTAAAACGCAGTAAATTTAAAACCAGAACTTTTTAACCTAAAGAAAAACCGGTTAAAAAAATCTAAAACTAACTTTACAGAAAAACAATAAGCAAAGTACCTAGCGCCTTTGCTACGGTTAACTTGTCAGAGTATCCGTTAGCCAACTTAGTGATTCTTGATAATGGAAGCACTATTACGATCACAAACCAAGCCGACAAGATCTAGAACTGGAGACCTGCTCCCCCGGGAGACTATGTATGGTTGGGTGACCGACCATTACCAATACAGGCCTACAGGACAATGAGAGTCCTAGTAGGAAACACTACCATGATTTTCCCTAATACGGCATACTGTCCTTCATTATTTACTACCCTGGTATCCTTAAGAGAACTACAACAAAGAGAATACTGGTAAAATAATCGAAAAAAGCAAACATGCTTACAAAGAAAAAACAACACAATTGTTAGAAAAATCAAAAATATATATAAATAATATGTGATTAAATATTATAAATTATATATTAACAAAAAAATCCTTTATATAACTTAACTTTACAAAAAGCATACACATACTTTATAGATGAAAAGGGCCTTATTAACTAGCGACGCCTAGAAATGGCACCAGCGCTTTAAACACCTAGGGCTTAAAGCACTCAAACATCTTATGCATTTATCTTAAGGGGTGGTTATTAAAGGACCAACCGGAGTTGAGTGTGATGCATGCGGAATGGCTAAAACAAGACAAAAGATTAGAAAAGCACCAAAAGCCAACTATAAAAACCCTGGAAAAAAAATTGCAATTGATTTTCACGACTATAAAACCTCACTTAATAATAAGTTTTCACATGTTATTTTTATATGCCAAGCAACTAATATATTATAAAACTATATACTATTAAACTAAAAAATTAATACCTTTATAAAGGTTATTAGCGCTTATATAATATAGCTTAAACAATAATACGAGATTAAAGTTAAAGTGATTAAAATAAACAATAAAATTATAATTAATAAGCCAAAAGTTAGCAAATAGCTAAAAGCACGTGTAATTAAAATTAAGCCTTTAGCATTTAATACCCAAGCTTAAAACAGCGGGGCTAAACGCTTAAAGGGTATACTAAAAGCAAAAGCGTGCGCAATGCAAATTAGCTTAAGATTACCGATTTTCTTATGGCCTAAAATACTTAAGGCTGCTATATATTTATATAATCAAACGCCACAATAAAAAAATAGGTAGAAAACCCCGTTTAACGTTTTTTTTAAAGCAGTGTTATAAAAAACAAAAAAACTAATAGCTTTAAATAAGCAACTAAACTAATCACATTTAAAAGTATACAAATGTAAAGCGTTTATAATCACAATAAATATAAAGCTGCATTGCAAACAATTAAATTAACTTAGCTTAAAAGCCTAGATTAGTTATTTAATCAAATATTAATTATTTAATATTTATAAAGTTTAAGTGCCACATTTTAATAAGGTAATAAGCACTTAAAATATAAGTTTTAATAAAAAAGAAATATTTAATAAAAGTGAGCAAAACTTTTAAAATGACTTAAAAACGGCTATGGTTAAAGAAATATAAGCTATGGTTAATAAGTGCGCTTTAATAAAATTTAATAACGTGTTAAAAAACCTGGAGCTAAAAGAAAAAACAAAAAAAACAATAGCTTTAACAAAGACACAAATTTAAAAGGACAAAAAAAAACTAAATGCTGGCATTAAAAACGACTATCCGTATATAACGCTTAAATTTGCACTATTCCTTACACCACCACCTAGTCTACTATTAGCACTGCTATGCCATACAATACAAAACGGAAATAAGGCACTCCATAAACCTTACAACGGAAATAAAACAATCTGTAATCTTTACGATAATTATGATAAAAATAAGGCAATTAAAAAACCTCTCAATAACCTAGGCATAAAAAGCCTCGACCCTTAGAAAGCAGCATTTCTAGCAGGATTAAAAGCCTCGCCGATAAAGCGATCAGGACTGCGCACCCTAAATTGAGCTAGTGTTAAGCAAGCCTTAAGAAAGAGAACAAAACTACACAAAAAGTGTTTAGAAAACGCTCTCAAGCAGCGTAAAGAACTTGCTAACCATTTAATGGGGCATCTTTTCGAACAAGCTAAAAAAGATCACCTAAAAAGCTACCATAAAATGTATTTATAAACAAAGATTAATAGAAAAAACCCTTTAGTATAAAGGCATTAAATCTTAAACTATATATAGATATATATTTATAAGTTTAATAAATATAAGAGATTTATTAAATGTAAAGCACAACTAGTTATAAAAGGAGATTAGCAAAAAAAACTGCTATTTAAACAAATATATGCAGCCACTTTAGCAAAAAAATTATTTTAAACATTAATAGCTATAGCAGCCAAGTTTAACCTCGAAATGATACAATATAACGTTGTAAATGCCTTTGTACATGCTTTTATTAAAAACAAAATATTTATGCATATGCCACATGGCTATTATAAAAAAAATACAATTGTTTAGCTTAACAAAGCGTTATACGGACTTAAGGTTTTACCACTACTATGGCAAAAGGAGTTTTTAAAAACTCTTATAAGCCTAAGGTATAAACCAGTCCCTTATAAGCCATGCTATTATACACAGAAAAAAGTTATGGTTTTTTTTTACGTTAATAATATAATTATTGCATATAAAAGGCATTTACAACCAACGGTTGATTAACTTGCCTAACGGCTTAAAAAAAAGTATAAAATTACTAAAGGCAAAGAAATACAATGGTTCCTAGGGATGAAAATCATTTAAAACCGGCTTTAGCAAAAGATTTAGCTTTTTTAAACCTTTTATATTAAGAAAATTTCCAAGCTAATATTTTTTATAAACAAGCTCCCTTACACTTTAATGGGTATAAAAGAATTATTACCCCGGCAAAACTATGCCGCCTAACATAAGATCTAAAAATACTAACAAAAAATCGGTTTTTTTTTTTTTGCCTTAGTATTAACAAAACCAAACATTGCATTTGCAACATTAAAACTTGCTTGATTTTTTACAAACCTAAGTTAAAAACATTAAAATACTGCCGACCAAGTACTTAGATACCTATATTAAACTAAATATTTTGCTTTTTAATTTAAAGGCAGAAATAATGTTACGAACCAACAGCGGGCGGCCTGTTGAGAGACCACGGTGACCAGTGAGGGGCATGCGGCTGGACCAGGAGACAAGCCACAGCCGGAATG
>MU279375.1:0-73739 GCA_022385695.1 Xylaria arbuscula
AGTTACGACCCGACCGTACACGTTCGCACCCTAAGCACGATCCGATACGCGGAGCTTCGAGTACTAACGCCCTTACAGACTAACGGTTTGTTACAAATAGTTTATACGCTAAAGGCCAAAAACAACATAAAAATATGGCCATTTTTAAATAATATACAACAGTACAATTTAACACTTATAATTAAAGCTAAAACAAATACCAGCAATTAACTTAGCTTGGCTACCGAGCTTATTGCTAAAAGACATTATTATAGCAAGGTTATAATAAGTTAAAAACCGGCAAAATTAATACCAAAAAACAAAAAATACAAACAGATTTTTTAAATGTGCTGTATAACATATCGTTATATTATTTATTTGCAAAAAAAACTACAACATATGTAGTTTTTAAAACGATTAAACAAAAAACCTATAATGCAACTTTTATATAAAGCAAATAAAAGGAAAGTAACACTAGTTTACCAAGACCTACGAGGATTTGCAGTATTTAACAAAGATTTATAGTGGCCTATAAAATGCATGCAGCAAATCCTACGACTAAAAAATTGCACCAATAACGGATGCAAAATCTATGCATAGTGAAAAGCAACAAAATTATATAAAACAATAAAAAAATTTAACAATTTAGCCAAAATTAACTAACGTTTAAAGAAAAAAAGCCAAAAAAAGCTATAACTATTTAAAAACCTAAAAAGATTTTAACTAAAAAAAAACCAATTTTAATAGCAATAAAACAAATAAATCTTATTAAAAAACCTTTTAAAAATATAATAAACCTTTATAAAAATGAAAAACCTCTTACTATTTAAAAAGTAGGTAATAAAAAAATGAGGTACTATGCAAACAAATATATATTAATACGCTTTAAAAAGTTTTAAGCAGTAATTAATATAACTAAACAATTTAACAACATGCTAACATAGGCAATAATTAGTTTAAAGCAGTTAAAAAACAACAACGAGCAGTTATAACAAATCAACAACTATTTTTAAAAAAACCTAAAAAACTTTATGCTATAACAGCTAAAAAAGGCAAACATATTAAAATCAATCTAATATATTAAAAACATAAGCTATAAACGCTTATAAATACAAAAGCTCAAGCAAGCTTTATCTTTTTACAAGTTATTAAGCAATTAAATATATTAATAAAGCTTAAAAACAACCCCTACCCACTTTTAACCGTTGATAAAAGTCCTATTGCGTATAAAAACGGAGTAGTTTTAAAAAAAACTGCAGAACTTTTTTTTAATATTTTTAAACATAAAGAACAATTAGTGCTTAACATCACAAAAACATTTAAACATGATGTTATTTTAGGGATACCTTAGTTATAGGAAAGCAATCCCAAAGTGAACTAAAGAACTAGCCAACTTTAGTAGGATATACCAAAAAGAGAATTAGCTAATGAGAAATCTAAGACATAGGTATTAAGCAATTCTATCGGACCATTATTGCAAATTTGCATAATGATTAAAGAGTCCAAGCTTATACTCGACAATAAAATACCAATAAAATATTAAAACTATGGTAATGTGTTTAGTAAAACATATAATAAATTACTAAAGCATGGTTTATAAAACTATAAAATTCCGCTTAAGGAAAAAGCTAAATTATAATTATTTTTATTATATTATATAAATAAAAAACAATTAAAAAAACTATAGGAATTTCTTAAAAAAAATTTAAAAAAAAGATTTATTTAATCTTTAAAATTATTAGCAGGATTACCAGTACTTTAGGTACTACGCAAAACCGAAAAAAACAAAAAACAACGTTAGAGATTAATAGTAAACTACTAAAATGTAAACTTTAAAACAATCAAATTTATAAGACTAATACCCAAAATCAACAATTTACAAAATAAATTAGTGCACACAAAATGGTTTACGGCATTTAATTTACCAAACGCATACAATCAAACAAAAGTAGCATTAGGTAATAAATGGAAAACGGCATTTTGCACACAATATAAATTATATAAATTTTTGGTTATGCTTTTTAGATTTACTAATGCTCTAACAACATTTTAGGCGCAAATAACGCATGCCTTACGCAAATCTATCGATATATTTGTAATAGTATATCTCGACAACATTTTAATATACTTAAAAAACCTTAAAAAACACTAAAAGCACGTTAAAAAAGTACTAAACGCGCTACAAATTGCCAAGTTAAAGGTAAACCTTAAAAAAAGCAAATTTTATACATAAAAGGTTGATTTTCTTAGTTTTACAATAATTTTAAAAAAAAATAAAAATTTAAAAATCCAAGATTTTAGCAGTAAAAGATTAGCCGGTGCTTAAATCGGTAAGCGATATGAGGGCGTTTGTAGGATTTACGAACTATGTCCGAAGCCTTATCAAATGGTTTAGTAAACACGCCAGACCTCTTTTAGACCTAATAAAAAAAAACAATCCCTTTAAGTAAAAAAAAAAAAAACGAAAATCTTTTAAAAAAGTTAAAGCACTTATATTAAAAAAGCCTGTTTAAAAGCTTTTTAACCTAAACAAAAAATTTAAAGTAATAGTTAACGCTAGCAAAAGGGCAATAGGCAGACAACTAGGTTAATAAAACAAAAATGAAAAATTGCACCTAGTGGCATATTTTTTAAAGAGATTTTCAGGACTAGCAAAGCAATACACGCTACTAAACAAAAAGCTTATAGCTATTGTTTAAGCATTTAAAAAATGGAAACATTACTTTTATAGATTTAAAAAACCAGTTAAAGTATATACAAACTATAAAAACTTAATTATATTTATAATAACAAAAGTATTAAACAAGCAATAAATTAAATAAGCAAAATTTTTATTTTAGTTTAATTTTATTATTTTTTACATTAAAAAAAAAGAAAATGTAATAATAAACATTTTAAGTTAACAAAGCAACTATAAAAAATTAAAAATAAAAAGCTAAATATTGTTAAAAAAAACCTAATAAAAAATTACACTTGCAGCTATAACTTTATTTAATTATAATAAATAAATTAAACAATTATAAAAAAACCATAAAGTAATTTTATAAGCACTACTATTATTAACTAATACACTACCAACCTTTAAGCAAAGCAAAAACAAGGATAAAAAGGTATATTTAAATTTTAAACAACAATTTACAATTAAAGAACTAGCAAAAGCAATGCACAAACATTTATTAGCAAAACATTAGGGAGTATACAAAACACTATCACAAGTACAAAAAAATTATAAATGCAGAAAACTTAAAAGCATAGTAAAAAAAGTAGTTTAAAAATGTGTTTTATGCAAAAAAAGCAAGGCACCACAACACAAACCATATGGATTGCTATAACTAAAGCAAATACCAAACAGGGCTTAAAAGTTTATTGCGTTTAACTTTATTGTCAAGCTACCTAAGTTAAAAAAACCAATAACAAAAATATTTTACAACTTAATATTAGTTATTGTAAAAAAACTCACAAAGTATAGATATTTCATACCATACTTAAAATCAAGTATAGCAAAAGATTTGGCCTATATAATAATCAAACATATTTTTAGTAAACATGAAATTTTAAAAAAAGCAATTATAAACAAAAAAACAATTATAGCCTTTAAGTTTTATTAATTATTAATAAAAGCATTAGGCATTAAGCACCGATTGTTTATAGCTTACCACTTACAAACAAATAAACAAATAAAAAAACTTAATTAAACTTTAAAGCAATATTTACGCTGCTACCTTAACAAACAACAAAACAATTAAGTTAAGCTCTTGCCTATAGCAGAGTATGCGTACAATAGTTTTAACAATAAGTTAATAAAAATGTTACCATTTAAGGCAAATTACGGATTTAACCCGGAAGTAAATCAAACAGCAATCAACGGCGTTACGGCGCTTAAAGCAGAAATACAGGCAAAAAAAATCATAGGTCTACAACAAAAACTATAAAACAAGCTAATATTTTTACAAAACCGTATAAAAGCTTACAGCAATAAGCACAGGTTGTTAAAGCCAACCTTAAAAAGGAAAAATAAAGTATATTTTTTAAAGCACAACCTTAAAACAAAACAACTAAGCAATAAGCTAAACTTTAAATTAATTAAATTATTTAAAATTAAAAAAATTATTTTAAAAACCAATTATTAATTTAAGTTATTTAAAAGGGCAAAGATATAGCCAAAATTTCATATTTCTTTTTTTAAACTAGCACTAAAAAACGCCGAACTTTAAACACAACTAAAAGTTAAATCAAACAAAGATTTATATAAGGTCGAAAAAATACTAAATTTACGTTAAAATAAAGGTATTTACAAATATTTGGTTAAGTAAAAAGGATACTTATATGCAAAAACTATATAAAAACCTAAAAAAAACCTGAAAAACGTGGCGTAAATAGTTAATTAGTTTTACCGCTAACATTTTAATTAACTAACACTAAAAAAGCAAAGTTAACCACCTAAACAGAAGAAAAACCAAAAAAACCCCAGTTAACCCTAGAAAAAGCTATAAAAAAAGCTAATTTAGCTTGTTTTTTTTTTAAACAATGTTATTTTTTTTTTAAACATTTTTGTGCTTTTAACTCATTTATATTTTAAAAACCTTATTAAGCTATTTTAATACCTTTTTTATAAAAAAACTCGATTTAACAATTAAAATAAAAAAAGCAAGCTAGTAGTTTTTAAGCTTAACAATTTATTTTTTAAAGTTTATTAAAAACCTTGCGCTTATATATTTATAACTATTAATGTTTTAAAATAATATTATATAAAAAATTAATAAAAATATAGTTTTTATTGCAAAAAAAAAAGTTAGCATTGTTATAGTTTTTGCAACAATTAACACTATTTAACATTTTATAAAAAAAACCTTTATTAAAACAGCAAAAGCAAAGCATGACTTTGTAACCAAAGGTCTCGATAGCAGCAAAGGTAACGCAATAACGCTCTATAGAAAAAGGCGGAGCAAACCTTGCGATATAACCTGCCATAGTAAAAAAAAAACCATAAAAAACAAAAAAAAAGAAAAAAACCCACAGAACTCACCAAAACAAAAAAAACACGCTAGTATTTATTACAGACAATAAACCTGGGAAAAAGGGAATAATGTTACGAACCAACAAAAAAACGGCCTGTTGGGAGACCAAGGTGACCAAACAACCCAATAAAAGGTACTGGGCTGGACCAAAAGACAAGCCACAGCCCAGGAGAGGTCACGTAATACGCAGCTCTGTGGAGCAAATAAAGCAGATGCTCTAAAAGATCTGTAGAGCAGATAAAGCAGATGCTCTAAAAAATCTGTAAAGCAGATAAAGCAGGCGCTCTATGTGATCTATAGAGCAGGCAGAGCACAAGGGAATAGTGAAAAAAGAAACGGTCTATATAATGACAAAATGTTTCCTTTGTAATTAGTATAGCTTTTACTTCACAATTTAATCTAAGCATACAGCGACTTTTTGGAATAGCTGTGTGAGAGTAATCTCTTGACGACCACTTAGTTACGACCCGACTATACAACGTTCGCACCTTAGGCACGATCTAATACGTGAAGCTTCGAGTACTAACGCCTTTACAAACTAACGGTTTGTTACACTAATATTTTTCATTTTGCTTTTATAATATTTAATAATATACTTAATATGTTTTAAAAAATTAGCAGTAATAAAGCTTTATTTATATTTAATGTTATAATAAATTTTAATGTTAATATTATTAAAATTTTTACGTATAATAGTTTAAAAAAATAAATGTTAATTGTTTAATTGTTAATTTATTACTTTATTAGGTTTATAAAAGCGTGGTAGCGCTTTTTTAACCATATATATAAATATACGTGCATTATTAAAGCTTTTTTTTACTGCTGCAAAAAAGGCATAATTACCTGGTTAACAATTTAATAAATATTTAAATAGTTAATTTTTAAAGTTAAATATTATATTGCAGTGTTTGCAAATATATTATGATTTGTTAATAGGTAAAATATTGCTAATTTATTTTAAAAGCTAAAATTAATAATAGCATATATAACGTTTTTTTTTTTTTTAAAGTTAAACGTTTTGCTGCAAAACTAATAAATTATGCTAAAATTAATTATTATATATTTTTTGTTAAAGCTAAAGTTTAATTTATAAGCTGTTTTATGTAAAGATTTGCTAAAGCTAAATATATTATTTATTTTTTTTGCAGTATTTGCGTAGTTTTGCTTATAATTACAATTGCATTAATGTTTTTTATATTTGTTATTATATTGCTTTTTGCTTTTTTTACGTTTATTTTTTTTAAACTTTTAATAAGGTTAATTTTTGCTAGATTTGTTGCGATTTTTTTTTTATTACATTTATTATACTTAAAACGTTTATTTTTACAATTTTTAAAATATTTAAAGTTATGGCATAAATTTAATTAGCCCGCAAATTTTTAATATATTGCAGCTAATAACAAAAGCTTTGCTTTTACTACTTACGTTATATAATTAACTAGCTTTTAATACGCTTTAAATATATATAAATATTGCTTAATATTTAAATTTATTATATTTTAAACTTATATTATAACACCGTGCTAATTATTGTTATTTTAGTTTAAAATTTTTATAGCTTTAGCATATTAAAGCTTTTTTTATATAAAAATAATTATAGCTGCTTTATTTTAATTTATATTACCAAGCTTAAGGTTTTGCTTTTTATTAATAAACCTTTTAATAGCTAAAGCAAATTGCATAAAAAATCGCTTTGTTAATTTAATTAAAACTGTTTTTAAATTTTAAAACTTTATATGCTTGCAATATTTAATAATAAGTTTATTATTTCACTATATAACTACGTTTTTAGTTAAAAGTGTTAAAAATAATATTAGGATTTACTTTTTTATTATTTTAATTGTTTTATTGTTTTTTATAAAAAAATTAATGTAATTAATAAAACAATATATGTTAGTAAAAATAAACTTGTTTTTTTTAGCTATTATATTAATATTTTCAAAATTATAACAATTAAAGTTAAAAATATTTACGTTAATTTTTTTAAATTTCTCACCTTTTTTATAACTAATAATTAAAGTAACGCTTATTACATTTAGCGTTAATTAATAAATATTATTACGTTAACTTTAATTTAATAAGTTTAAAAGTTTTTTATTGTTTAAATTGTTATTTAATTTATTAAAATTATTTAAATTATTTAAATTAAAGTTTTTAAACGTTTGCAATTTTTAAACTTTTGCTGCATTAAATCACTAATAGCTTATAAAAAACTTTAATAAATTATTTATATTTAGCTATTATAATAAATTAACAAATAGTTTTAATATATTATTAAATTATTTATTAATTAATTGTTTAACCAATTATTTTATGTTATTAAATTATATTAATTATTAAAAACATAGATTTATGCTTGGATTTACGTTATAAAATGCGTTGCTAAGTTTAAAAAAAAATCCTTAAAGCATAATAAGTTAGCTAAATATTAATTATAGTTATAACTAACCTGCTAATATAATAAGCGGAGCGTTAAATAGCACAGCTATAACTATTAGCTAGATTTTTGCCATAAACTACAGGCTTAATGCTAAAGCATTGCCGTTTTAAGTAAAAATATAAAAAAAGCTATACCAAGCTTTTGCTTTATAATTTTTATTTAAGTTAAAGCAGGAGCTATTAATATTAAAAAAGTTTATTAATAAATGCAATTAATTAAGTTTTTTTTAACTAGGTTAAAACTTGCTGCATTTGCAAATAGTGCTAAAATATAAAAATATTTAATTTGTTGTTTTATATTTTAGCATATATTATAGTAAGTAATTTATTAATTGCTTTAATGTTATTATTAAATAAAATAATTTTTTTACGTATATTTATAACTTTTTTTTTGTTAAATGTTTAATCGATAATATATTATAAATTTTATTTAATATTATTGTTTTAACAATTTTATTGTTTAAATTTTTTTAAAATAAAGTTTTATATAATATAATTAAGTTTTATATTATTAAAAACTTTAAAAAAAGTTTTTATATTAAAATCTTGCGTTTAATTGTGCGTTTTATTAAGTTTTAATAAAATTTTATTTTTAAAAAATTTGCTTTATAGCTGCTTTTTAAAAGCAACACTTATAGTGTGCGAGGTTTATTGTTTAGCAAAACCTTTACTTTTTAATAGTTTAGCTTATGTAAAATTTAGTTGTAAAAAACCTAACAATAATGGATTTAACTAAACAAAGGTATATAGTTTTAATAAGCTAAGTATTTGTTTTATTTTAGGTGTGCTTGGTACGCTAAATAGTAGAAATTTTTTAAATATAAACTTTAAATGCATAAAAAAATTAAAAAGCAAAAGGTTATATAAACAGTTAAGTTATTTAATAAATAAAATTAATGTAAATAGCTTAAGTAGTAATATATAAAATAATTTATGCTTAATAAAAATATTAAAATTAAATAGTAATTTATTTAATGCTATAAGTTTAAATGTAAAATTATAAATAATTAAAATGGTTTAAAATTTTATTATATATAAAAAGTCTTTTTTAAATATATTAATATTGTTTATTTATTACTAAATTTTATAATAAAGTAATTGTAAAATAATAAATTATATAGCAGCTAATGCTAAATATACGGGCTTATTTATTAGCTATTATATAATTTTAGCAAATTTTATAAAATTTGCATAAAATTTTCGTTAAATTATTTAATATTTAAAAAAGATAACTAATAAATTAAAATAAAATAAAATATAGTAAAAAAAAAAATTTAGTGCTTTTAATATGCTTAAGTGTAATAATATATTTAAAATATTATAAACGTTAATTTAAAATTAAATGTAATATTGCAAAAAATAAACATGGCTATTTAAGAAAGTGTTAAAAGTATTTATAATTTAAACTTATTTGCATTTTTAGCGTTTGTTTAATTTATATAGTTTTAACGAGGGTAAATTGTAGCATTAAAAGCAATTTTATTAATATAATTTTAAAATAAAAACGCGGCTGTTTTTACCAGTTTTATATATTTTGTAAGGTTGCTATTTTAGCGTAAAGTTTGCAGCTACTAAAAAGCTAATTTAAAGTTTTTGCTGCGATAAATTTATTAGGGTTTTAGGTGCGCGCAGCTATTAAAAAACTAATTTAGGCATATAATATTGCCGGCAAAAAAAAAAATAAAAAATAACTGCTGTTTAAAAAGCGCAGGATTAATAGTTTACCTTACCATTTAATAAAAACTTATATAAGTAATAAAGTAATAAATTAATGCAAAAAGAAAAATCTAGCTTAAGTTTAATTGTTAAAAGTAATTATACTTAAGCTAGATTTTTTTTTAAAAAAAATAAACCTTAATCACTAAAGTAAATAGCTTTTGCAAGGCTTACCCCTTTAGCTAACTATGTTAATGTTATTTTAAAAATATTTTAATTACGGAAAAATAATTTTAAAATAAATTAAAAAACAAGCTAACTTTAGTAAAATATATTAAAAAGAAAATTAGCTAATAAAAAACCTAAAATATAAATATTAAGCAATTTTATTAAATTATCATTGCAAATTTACATAATAATTAAAAAATTTAAGCTTATATTTAATAATAAAATATTAATAAAATATTAAAACTATAGCAATATCTTTAGTAAAACATATAATAAATTATTAAAGCATAATTTATAAAACTATAAAATTCCGCTAAAAAAAAAGTTAAATTATAATTATTTTTATTATATCACATAAATAAAAAACAATTAAAAAAACTATAAGAATTTTTTAAAAAAAATTTAAAAAAAAGATTTATTTAATCTTTAAAATTATTAGCAAAATCACTAATATTATAAATACTACGCAAAATTAGTAAAAATAAAAAATAACGTTAAAAATTAATAATAAACTATTAAAACATAAACTTTAAAATAATTAAGTTTATAAAACCAATATTTAAAATTAATAATTTATAAAATAAATTAATATATATAAAATAATTTATGATATTTAATTTATTAAATATATATAATTAAACAAAAATAACATTAAGCAATAAATAAAAAACGGCATTTTATATACAATATAAATTATACAAATTTTTAATTATGCTTTTTAAACTTATTAATATTTTAACAACATTTTAATCGTAAATAACACACGTTTTATGCAAATTTATTAATATGTTTATAATAATATATTTAAATAATATTTTAATATATTTTAAAAATTTTAAAAAACATTAAAAATATATTAAAAAAATATTAAATGCATTATAAATTGTTAAGTTAAAAGTAAACCTTAAAAAAAGCAAATTTCATATATAAAAAGTTAATTTTCTTAAATTTATAATAACTTTAAAAAAAATAAAAATCCAAAAGTTTAAAATTTTAGCAATAAAAAATTAGCTAATACTTAAATTAATAAACAATGTAAAAACATTTATAAATTTTATAAATTATATTTAAAGCTTTATTAAATAATTTAGTAAACACGCTAAACCTTTTTTAAACTTAATAAAAAAAAATAATCTTTTTAAATAAAAAAAAAAAAAAAGCAAATTTTTTAAAAAAGTTAAGGCATTTATTTTGAAAAAGCTTGTTTAAAAGCTTTTTAATTTAAACAAAAAATTTAAAATAGCAGTTAACGCTAGCAAAAAAGCAATAAGCAAATAATTAAGTTAATAAAATAAAAATGAAAAATTATATTTAGTAGTTTATTTTTTAAAAAAAATTTTAAAACTAGCAAAATAATACACGCTATTTAACAAAAAGCTTATAGCTATTATTTAAACATTTAAAAAATGAAAACATTATTTTTATAAACTTAAAAAACTAGTTAAAATATATATAAATTATAAAAACTTAACTATATTTATAACAACAAAAATATTAAATAAATAATAAATTAAATAAACAAAGTTTTTATTTTAATTTAATTTTGTTATTTTTTATATTAAAGAAAAAAAAAATATAATAGCAAACATTTTAAGTTAATAAAGCAATTATAAAAAATTAAAAATAAAAAGTTAAGTGTTATTAAAAAAAACTTAACAAAAAATTATATTTGCGGCTATAATTTTATTTAATTATAATATATAAATTAAATAATTATAAAAAAACTATAAAATAGCTTTATAAACATTATTATTATTAATTAATATATTATTAACCTTTAAATAAAGCAAAAATAAAAATAAAAAAGTATATTTAAATTTTAAACAATAATTTATAATTAAAAAACTAATAAAAGCAATATATAAACATTTATTAACAAAATATTAAAAAGTGTACAAAACATTATCCCAAGTATAAAAAAACTACAAATGCAAAGGACTTAAAAATATAATAAAAAAAATAGTTTAAAAATGTGTTTTATGCAAAAAAAGCAAAGTATTACAACGCAAACTATATAAATTGCTATAATTAAAGCAAATATTAAATAAAGTTTAAAAGTTTATTATGTTTAACTTTATTATTAAATTATTTAAATTAAAAAAACCAATAATAAAAGTATTTTATAATTTAATACTAATTATTATAAAAAAACTCACAAAATATAAATATTTCATATTATACTTAAAATTAAATACGGTAAAAAATTTAGCTTATATAATAATTAAACATATTTTTAATAAATATGGAATTTTAAAAAAAATAGTTATAAATAAAAAAACAATTATAGCTTTTAAGTTTTATTAATTATTAATAAAAGCATTAAATATTAAGCATTAATTATTTACGGCTTATTATTTATAAATAAATAAATAAATAAAAAGATTTAATTAAACTTTAAAGCAATATTTATGCTATTATTTTAATAAACAATAAAACAATTAAGTTAAGCTTTTGCTTATAATAAAGTATATTTATAATAATTTTAATAATAAGTTAATAAAACTGTTTTTATTTATAGCAAATTATAAATTTAATTTAAAAGTAAATTAAACTGCAATTAACGGCATAACAACGTTTAAAGCAAAAGTATAAGTAAAGAAAATTATAAATTTATAACAAAAACTATAAAACAAACTAATATTTTTATAAAACCGTATAAAAGCTTATAGCAATAAGCATAAGTTATTAAAGCTAACTTTAAAAAAAACAAACAAAGTATATTTTTTAAAGCGCAACATTAAAATAAAGCAACTAAGCAATAAGCTTAATTTTAAATAAATTAAACTATTTAAAATTAAAGAAATTATTTTAAAAATTAACTATTAACTTAAACTATTTAAAAAAGCTAAAATATAGCTAAAATTTTATATTTTTTTCTTTAAATTAACACTAAAAAACGCTAAACTTTAAATAAAACTAAAAGTTAAACTAAACAAAGTTATATATAATGTTAAAAAAATACTAAATTTATGTTAAAATAAAAAAACCTATAAATATTTAATTAAATAAAAAAAATATTTATATGCAAAAATAATATAAAAACTTAAAAAAATTTTAAAAAATATAATTTAAATAGTTAATTAATTTTATTGTTAGCATTTTAACTAACTAACGCTAAAAAAGTAAAGTTAACTAAAAAAAAAAAAATTAAATGCACTTTAGTTTATAAAGGCAAAAAAAGCAAAAAAATTTTGCAATTAAAACTATTTTATTTTTAAATGCTTTTGCTCTTTTTAAATGCTTTTGCTTTTTTAACTTTTTTAAATTTTTAAAATTTTATTATGCTATTTTTACACCTTTAAAACAAAAGAACTTTATTTAATAGTTTAAATATATTATTTAATTAAAAAGCTTTTAAAGCTATTAAATAATTAAACGCTTTTTTTTACTAAAACGTTAATATTTAATAAAAATACGTTTAAACAAATTTATAAAAACGTAGTTTTTATTATAAATAATAAAGTTAATATTATTATAGTTTTTATAATAATTAATATTATTTAATATTTTACAAATAAAGCTTTTTTTAAAACAACAAAAATAAAGCATAATTTTAAAACTAAAACTTTTTATAGCTAAAAAAGCGTTGCAATAACAATTAATAAAAAAAAATGCAATAAACTTTAAAATTTAACTTATTATATTAATAATAAAACATAGGCAAAAAAAAAACCCCCTTATAAAAACTTATAAAATAAAAAAAATATATTAATATTTATTAAAAATAATAAACCTAGAAAAAAAAAGATAATATTATAAACTAATAGCAAAATAACTTATTAAAAAACCCGAAATAACTAAAAAAAACTTAATAAAAAGCATTAAGCTAAATTAAAAAACAAGCTATAGCATAAGTATAGTTATATAATATATAGCTTTATAAAAATTAAAAGCAAAACGCTTTTAATGCTTTAAAAGCTAATAAAACAAACGCTTTAAATTCTTTTAAAGCAAACAAAGCATAAAAAAATAATAAAAAAAAAACGGTTTATATAATAACAAAACATTTTTTTTATAATTAATATAGTTTTTACTTTACAATTTAATTTAAGCATATAGCAACTTTTTAAAATAGCTGCATAAAAGCAATTTTAATTACTTAGTAATTATATAATAATAACTACTACTTATTATATTACTTAGCATAATTTATACAAAAGCTTTAAATATACCACGCCTAACAAATCTAAGGTTTGTCACAATTATATGTTTTTTTTTTTGCTTAACTATTTAAATTATTTAACCCACTTTATATTATTGTTTGCTAACTTTATAAAGTTGTGTAAACAGCTTTGTACTGTTTTTCTTTTGCTCAGGTAAAATACCCACATGCTCAGCACTTGCAAAAGTGGCATCATAATGAATATCATCTTGGTAAACTGTATTTGTGATAGTGTATTTGGCGGTACATCATTTTCTTGGAATGTTTTAAGCAGCCACCTTCTCACGCTTCATACCAACGCCGGCAAGGAGCATGACGCCACCAGCAATAGGCACAAGTACCACCGTCATCTGCATTGCTTCGGTAATGGCTTGAATAGCCTGAGTTCTCAGATCTCCCGTCAGCTGCATGAACAACTCGCTTTGTGCTCCGGCTACTGCTCCATGGATCTCGGATTCTGAAAATCCTTGGCCAGCTAGCACTGCTGAAAGATTTCTAACGCCGAGAGATTGGTAAATCTGCCCCGCAACAGCTAATGCAATGACTTGACCACCGATCTGGGAAACGTTTTGTAGATTGATTCCAGCTCCTGCATCCGCAGGTTTAACTGTCAAAGTGGCGACTGTATAGGCAGTGGTCATAGTTAAGCCGCCGCCAACTGCAGTAAGTACAGTCAATCCGTATATAAGACTAGTTGATGAGTCGGAGTTCAACGAGGTGACTAGTGGGCCGCCACCTGCGACTAAGAAGACACCTCCAACGATGTAAATGATTGAGTAGAATTTGATGAGGTGAAGCAAAGACCCGGCCGATATGTTAAATACTACGGCGACAACAACAAATGGAAGAAGTCGCACTGCCGCTGTTATAGCTCCGTCGCCATGTACGAATTGGAAGTAAATAGGCAAATAGTAGATGATGACAAATACGGCCGTGGTGCCGGTTGCTGTTACCACGTATAACAGAACTTGCGTTCGGTCACGAAGTAGATGGATAGGAAACATGCGCCGAGCCGGGGTGGTAAATATAGAAAATGTCTGCTGTGTGGCATAGGCGGCCAAAACAACACCAAACACAACAAAAGTGGCAATAGTGCGGCCGTCTTTCCATGGCCATGTGCCACCGGCCATGGTCAGCGCTAGAAGAAACGTAATCCAAGTCCCAGCACCGAGAATAAAGCCGACGAAGTCGATAGTCGCAAATCGCTTAAGAATACCCACTCCTTTGATAGGACGGAATGAAGGGAGCCAGAAAATAAATGGGAGAATTGTAAGTGCTCCTATCGGTAAATTTATATAGAAAGCCCAGCGCCATGTCGCAGATGACTGGGAGAATGCGCCGCCGATGATGGGTCCTAGCACAGCACCGAGACCCCAGAACGCGCCGATAAGCGACAAGTAGAAACCGCGCTCCTTCTCGTCTGTCATGATGGCAAAATACTGAAGCGAACCAAGGTAGATACCAGAGCCTCCAATCCCCGCAATAACACGTCCAATAATGATGGCAGTCGTTGATGGAGCCGCTCCGCAAAGCGCAGAGCCGACCTCAAACAGCACGACCGTGACGATGAGGTTCCACTTGGAGTTGAACGTCTCGTAGAGCTTGCCAAGGAACAGGATAACGCTTACTGAGCCCAACGGAAAGCCTGCGCCGACCCACGCGAGTTGCTCGACGTGCCCCAGGGATTCGACAATCGGACCTTGAATGTCTGCTGCTATAGTCGTATCGAGCCCGTAGAGAGTACATGTAGTATATATGGCGACGCAAATAATCAACCAACGAGCTCCACGAATTGTTCTTCCTTTCCCGTCTTCGGACGGTATCTCAGAACCTGGGTCAGATGGAACCGAATCATCCTGCTTCTCGGAGTCTTGCCTTCTGTCGTGTTGATGGTGATGACCTGGGTCTAACTCCTGAGCTCCCTGACTGTCATAAATGGTATCCTCTGTTGACATAATGGGCGTGGCGGCCGGTTTGGCAGGTTGGCTAGGATTATGTGCGTTGATTCTAGTTCTCAAAAGTTGATTTGATGATGTATGCAAAAAACACGGAAGAATAAGCGAAGGGTATTAGCAGATATAGATGGGATAACACAATTTGAAGCATCTAGACTTTGAGAAACTTAAAGGTAAGAGTGATTCCTTGTTGCCATTATACCAAACCCCCTTGAATACTATTAAATAGAGATGATATACCTGCACAGGCTGATCCGACGGAGGCTCCCCCGGAACTCCTCGGCCGTTCAAGTTCAATCAGCAGGCCTCGCTATGCAGAGAATTTGCGGCTTCTTATTTTCCTAGACTTGCTACACGGAACCTCCATGACATATAGCGGGTCCGAAGGACCTGCTCTTCCACAGGCCGGACGCGGCGCAGGTCTCCTTCTACCCGGCATTTGTCACACGGAGCCTCCGTCGGAACCGTCTGTACCCACAGTAAATACTGAATAGGTACCCACATAGCACATAGGATGATGCAACATGATGTAGCGGCAAGCAAGCCACGACAAACACGACACAATACGCAATGCCATACAGCTCGAAACAAGAACGCCTCACCCAGTCGTCGTCTTATCATCCTGGTTTTGGCTAGCCATTCGCTAATCCCCCTTTTAGTTGTGCAGCAAGATCCGTGTGCCCTAACACACATGCGAAAATCACCCGCGTCTCGAACATCTAGCTTCGTTCGCTGAAAACTGGAGTATGAGTTGAACAGAAGACGGCAAGTTCTCGTCGATGACCTCCCGGCAAGCAATAGAATGGAACGCGGTCAAAGCTCTCTCCGGCCTAGAAAGGTATGAAGATCCTCGGCACATACACTTGCTCCAGCGCTATCCGAAGCTCGGTCGCGCTAATTGTTGGATAAGGCGTGCGATCTGTGCTATCGTAGAAAGATAAAGTGCGACGGTGAAAGGCCTCGTTGTTCCAACTGTGTCACATACAACTCTGATTGTACCTACAAAGCCGCTAGTCGGAAGGTACCCTCGCGGAAACAGGCCACTCTCCAACGACAGCATGAAGAGCTTGATCTGCAGTCTCGCGTTCGGAGCCTCGAGAGTCAGCTGGGAAGCGTTCTGGAGAAGCTTGACATACTTATGCAGAGGCAAGACTCCTCGTCTGACGTAACATCAGTGGCCAATGAAAATGAAATCACCCCAGTTAGCATGACGCAGCCGGAGCCAGTCTCACACAGCTTCCCCTCCCTACATGAAGCTCTGCCCATTGTGGAGCGTTATCTTGCTACCTTCAACTCTCTTTTACCCCTTTTCCACCCCGCCACACTTCTACAAAAAATACGAGTTTGGTACGAGGACCCGGAATCAAATGATCCTGTCACATGGGGAGTCATCAATGTGGTACTTGCTCTGGCTCATCATACCGGCAGCATGGATGACAGGAGTCCTGTCGACGACACTACCACGTACCTAAACAATGCTCAATCAGTATTAACCGAGATAATCATGCGCGACACCGATTTGGCCAGCGTCCAGGTGCTTCTCGGAATAGTAATTATGTTTTGGACGGCCGAGAACCTAGGTCCAGCCTTAATTTTCGTTGGCACTGCCTTACGTTTGGCGCACAAACTTAGACTCCATACGAAGAAAGGCTCCGAACATTGCAATGTGACAGAGCGGCTACAGAGAGACCGAGTCTTTTGGGTAGCGTATATCCTCGATCGAGACATTAGCTTACAGTCTAGACTGGCCCCCCTTCAGCTGAACAATGAGGTAGACCTAGATCTGCCACCACGTCATGCCGAAGACGATTTAGCTGGGTTCATCTTTGCGGCCGATGGCCATACCAAGATGAACTTCTTTCGCGCTCGTGTAGAACTAGCGAATATTCAGGGTATAGTGTACGACTGCGTCTATTCAACATCAGCGCAGAGTTTGGGTGCACAGCAGACATCACAAAACGTTGCGTACATAATGCAGATGCTAGACAAATGGAGCTCGCAAATCCCCTATGAGTTCCAACCAGCAACGATATCACAGTATTGTGTTTCCAGCCTTTCAAGATACTTTTGTATTCTTTACTCCACCCATCTATCATGTCGGGCTCTTCTCTGCTTCGGCAGTTCCTCCGACTCATATCCTTATTCCCGGTGGATGGCCCGTTTGGAAGAGTACGGCAGTAGGATCGCTTCCGGACAAGGTGTTCAACATGTCCCTAGTCCGCTGGGGTGGCAAGCTCTCGTGGACGCATCTCGAGAGTACATGAAATTGTTCAAGACAGTCACACTGAAAGATACATTCTTTAAACGGTTCGCATGCCTTCAGATCTTTTGAAGAGCTTACTACTGACCTATATCCGTAGCATGACCTTATGCGCACACAACTCCAGTTTGATCTCTCTGACCGCCAATAGATTGTTTCAACCGCAAGACTATGCGATAGATACTGATAAGCAAATCACCAAAGTCGCCATGCGAAATTTAGAAGAGATCGCTATGGCAACAGAGAGTAAAGACACCCAGAGCATGTGGGATTTTGTAAAGAAACTGTGTCTCTACGCAGATCTGATATCAACCCCAGGCGCTTTCGCGAATCACAGAGTGCTAACGTCCAGCGCAGAAGCTGGTGAAGATCTCTCAACTCTGACTGATAGTGCTTGGCAGTTTCAAGATCTAGACGATGATAACCTCCAGCTCCTTTGAACTTGTCCTGGACTTCTTGAAGAGGTGTACTGTTTAGATAGTGCAACAAATCAAATAATTATGGAGTGAGTAATCGTCATCCACGTATGCAGAAAAACCGTATTTTTGTTGAATAATGCTTAATCGAAGGCCTCTCAATGAAGGCTATCATAAATCAATTAGCTCTAGACTTTGCGTTAACTCTAGATACTCGGTGCTTGTTCAATACGTGTTCTAATTTTGACGTGTGGTGCTGTGGAATCCATTTCATAGGTTTTACCCCTATTCAGGAATCAACTATAGGGGTACAACAAGACTTTTATTATTACGCGGCGACTTCTAACAGGCTCTGAATGCCCTCATGCTATATGTAACCTAACTTTCTTTGTTCCACATCGTAACACCCCCGGAACAAATCTCATTGCATGAAAAATACATCGTATTGAACTTTAGTTCGCGCCAGTGTTCGTTAGGGGCCTCGTACTATGGGATAGGTAAAGACACTTGTTGCTGTACGAAAGCCTGAAAACTTCGTGGGCAATATAAAGGCAGTAGAAGCATGTCTCCCCACCGAAAAACCAACTAGCGGCATTGTCTAGGTAACAATGGCATTGAAAGAAGCACTGTTCTCAAATATGTGTCATTCAGCTGGAATACGCTACGACTGGAGCTCACACAGTACAGCACGATGGACAACTCGACTTCCTTTTGATGCTCTCTTTGATTTTCTGGACACATGGGTACCGCGACGGAAAGCAATCACTGTCCTTGGAAATGCCTTTCTCGATGTATTTGCGCATTGGCGGTCGCAGACCATGCGTAAACCTGCTACGCTAATTGGCCGTGGAATGGTAGCGGAGGTGGGATTCCCCATGAAAACCCCAGAATTGAAAACCTGCCGCATCGCAATGGGATACAACCACTAGATGAGGACGAATTCCTTCAAATGTTTGACCTCGCGCATTCCAGCAACAGGGGTTGAGAGGGTAGCTAAGCGGTCCAAAGACCGGCGCACGCACGTCCATTAACTGGTCTAGAGCCTTCTACTGTGCGCAAGCTCCAGAGCTAAGGCTTTGACGTAAAGATAGCAGCCTATAAGAGATCCCTGAGCTTCTATGCTAACAGCGATGCTTAAGTGGCAAATACCATTCGCTCGGATACGCATTACCGTGACTCAAGGCACGAACAAAATAGAGGTAGATGTGACACGGTTGAAGCTATACCGGAAGATGCCGTCAGGTGTTTTCTATCCAGTTTTGGACGCGCTGCTCCTGATTAGTGCAGTAGTCATGCGCCTTATTCCACGATAGTTTTCAGCCCTCATCTTGATGTGGGAAGATGAGATTGGCGACATGAAGTGGACTCCTGATTCTTGATTCATGAGTAAAATGGTGTTCGAAGCTTGGTCGCTGCCACTGCTCTCTAATTCAAGTGTCAAAATGTAGTAAAGAAGCGATGGGCAGTGCTTCGGCCAATTGAAAGCATCTTCGTGTACAGTAGCACAGCATGTGAGCTGAAGCCTGACTTCCCCCATCCGCGGGTCGCTTGCTAATGCTAGATAGCTGCTACTCAAGGCAATTGGACCCAGATTTGGGATCTCGACCCCAAAAACTTCCTCGCTAGCCCAATAGTGCAATTATAGTGGCATAGTAGTTCTGCGACTTCGACCTACTATTTTGTTGGGGTCCATCGCCGATTGACGGCGTCGCGCTACTATTCAGCGAATGGTCTCGCGGATATCTATATATCTATTGTCGCCATCGCAGAGTGTTGCAAGTCTTGACAAGGTGTCAATCGCGTAGCCTGAACCGCCAAAACGGTGGGTAAGCATTATCTTACGCGGAATTCGCTCGCAACGGGTTGATCAGCATCTCCAATCTTACTAATCATAGATTAAAACCGGGCCAGTCATGTTGATCCCCTGATCCTACTGCCCCGATATTTTACAGAACTAAACTCCATTCGCTCAATCCCTAAAAGACAGAAAGGCAACTGGTTTCAGGTTTCAGTAATATACATCATTCTGAGCGTTTGGCGACTTGCACCAGTTTGGGAGTCTTCATCTAGCCGGTCAGTCGCATGACATTCGCTCCGGTGCACTCCCGTTGGAGATAGTAACTACAATCGTGCTACGTAGGCTATCGCATCGCCCGCGCTTGAAACCTCGTCAAGCCGCCATGGCGTGGTTTGGCTCTTCGCAGGCGGGAAAGAGGCGTTCCACCCCTGAAGAAAAGCGCTGGTCTGGCGACTATGTCCGCGACCAAGAAGAAGCAGCCTCGACCTCCCGCCCTAAGCTGGACAGAGATAACATCAGATCTCTAGATGGACTACGTGGCATTGCGTGTCTCTTGGTTTTCAATTATCACTTCTTGTGGCCATGGACACCCTCAATCATGTTTGGCTACGGTGCCCTACCTCCTCAAGCCCCTGAACCCTATCGGGAATGGTCCTCGCTACCCATATTATGCTTATGGCAACGCGGTCGCCCGATGGTTGCCATATTTTTCGCTATCTCGGGCTATGTCGTCAGTCGACATATTCTGAGGCTGATACACCAGAGGCAATTGGAGGCCGCTTATCAGCGTCTTGCCTCGTCCGTTTTCAGACGCGCCTTTCGTCTCTACATTCCTCCCACCATCAGTATGTTCTTGGTGGCTTTATTGGCCCAGGCGGGCGTGTTCAAATCTGAAGATGCCATTTTTAAAGGGCCCGATTCGGCCTACATCAATGGCACTGTAACCAATGTCACAATCGGCACCCACTGTTACAATCACACTGTCCTCGTCGCCGGAGTGACCGGCTTGGTCGACCACATGGGCTGGCAGAACCATTTGCCCTTGGGTAATGCCTCCGTAGGCCTCTGTGTCAATGCCACATCGCAGCGGGCCGGCCCTACAAGCGTGTATGCTGACGCACACCTCTTTGAGAAAAAATACGCGCGTGTCTTGAACGACACGAGCCGACTGAGAAGGTTTGAAAAGCATGCTTACATCCCACCGTATAAAGGTCCTGCGCCATTAGATATTGTCAACGGCACAAACATTACTTACGGCGTTCCCGCCAGATGGGTTGAGTATGGAGGGATGTGGGAGGAACATCCCCTCATACACGATAATATGACATATGCTCTACAAAACTTCACCCGAGTCTACGCCGAGTGGGCCAATAGCTTCACCTTCAACCCCTACCATCCGCGATACGACCCGCACACGTTTACAATCCCCATGGAGCTTCGCGGGTCTATGATCGTCTACATCTTTCTGCTGGGAACAGCAGCTCTGAAAGCAAAGTGGCGGCTCGTGCTGGCGGGGTTCCTCTCCGTGTACAGCCTGGTGTTCGGGCGGTGGGATGTCGCTACTTTCATGGGCGGTACTCTACTTTCGGATCTAGATATCAGTCTCTCGTCTCAGCCTGGCGACATGTCTCTACAACCCCCTGTTACGGATAGTGCGACGAATAACAGAGTCAGGTCACGCCGTTCATCGTACACAGGTATGCTGGCACGGTGGATGGCTTTTGTTTTAGCCCTTTACCTCCTTTCCTACCCTGATGCTGCTGCCGAGTACACCCCCAGCTTCACGTTCCTCGCCTATCTCCTCCCAAGGTACTACAGCGCGCTCGCGGGCTGGTCGTTCTACCAAGCAATCGGCGCTGTGGTTATCCTCCCCTGCGTCTTACGCAGCTCTCTCCTCTGCCGCATCTTAGAGAGTCGAGTGCCGCAGTACCTTGGCAAAATTAGCTTCTCATTCTACCTGGTTCATGGGCCGGTATTGCACAGCCTGGGGTTCTGGATCATGCCAAGGCTCTTTGAGCGGTTTGGTCGGCAGAATGGTTACTTCATAGGCTACTTTATTCAGTTGAGCGTGTCGTTGTACCTCTCGAATTGGTGGTGCAAACATATTGATCGCTGGAGCACAACAGTTGGGAAGAGAATAGAGCAGATGTTGTCGGTCTAATAAGCTCAGTCAACTTCCTGGGTAGAGCAGCCCATTCTTGTAACAATTATTATGGGTTTAGACTGGTATCTCTATCCCTAGCATATTTCTGTCGTGTATTTGAGCCACTTCATGTAGATAGATAGAGTCTGAATTTGAACATAGTGCCGTTGCCTCATAGAAAACCATATATGGTGACAATTCCGTATTTGGTAGATAGAGGAGTGGAAGCATATTAGAAACTACACTTGGTCGTTATCCATATATTTACAGAATAGGGGGCTATTCCTACGCCTAGGATAGTGGCCTATAAGATGGAACCCCATGACATATCAGATGGGAGAGACTATAAAGTTCTAACGAATGAATAGCGGCCAATATATGTGATCTGTGTTATTACTGTCGCGCATTCCAATAATTTTCATTGTGATACTCTAAAGTGTATAATATGCCGGAACACTTCAAGCCAGGCTCAGACAGACAAATAGAGAGGTCTAGTCAAGAGTGGCTCAAGTTGTTAGCTAAGCATGCGAGTCTCATGGGCTTTACCGATGGTCATTATCTACGTACGGTTTGTATCTTGAAGTATGCAACATGATTAGACGAGCCTGAATGAATTTATTCCATTGAAGCAACTTTGCTGATACGTAAGCCACATGATCAGGACCTCTGTTTTTGTTTCATCATAGCGAGGTGAGATTATAATCTCTCTTGATGACATCGGCAAACTACGACGATAAATTAGCTCATGTCGATGTGGTATATGGACGGTCCAAAAAAATATCTCACCTTCTCACCACTGGCATACATCGTTGCGCTAGGCGCCCCGGAAGTTTGAAACGGCCAGTAGCTGATGTCTGCAACCCTCAGCCCTTGAACCCCATAGACTTTCCATTCGCTGTCAACTACGCCCCCCAAATCAAGCGGTAGCATTGCAGCGGTACAGCATTGGTGAGCTTGGCCGGGGTTGATCTGCTGTCGCAGTACCGCAATTATATCCTCATCCGTCTGCAGCTGCGCGCCGAATGGGCTGGCCTCAGTCGGACCGAGTGACGCCATATCCTGAGCGGCGAAGAGTTCACGGTTCTTTCGGAACAAAGCGACGTACACAGCGAGATCGGTGGGATCGGTAGCGGTGCGATAATTCAACACCGGATTGACTAACGGGTCAGTAGTGTTAATATTCACCGTCCCACGACTGAGCGGTTTGAGACCGTATATAAGGCTTGTTGACGAAGTACCCCAGTAGAGAGTACCGACGGCGGCATCTTCGCCTTCCATTTGCTGAATCAACAGCTCGCGTTGCTGTTTGTAGCCTTCAAGTACGGTCGGATCTACATCGCTCGGAAGAGATGCGGCGGGATCTCGGGACCGAGCTTCCGCGGCGATTGCGGAGTAGTTCTCAGTAGCGAGCTGTAAAGAAAGCTGTCCGATATTGGTGCTGAGTGTGCGAATTATTGTGTATGCCCCAGTTCGATTAGTATCATAGAGCGCTTCCTGCTCTGCGTTGTATGTAGCATTGGAATCCAAGCTTCCCGAATTAGGGGTAAGGTTGGAGGTGACTACCAGAGGTTAGATCTATCGGGATACAAGAGTTCAAACAAGTAACGCACAATTCCATGGAATAGTAAGTGTCGTCTGTTCCTGTAGATTCTGACCAACACCCGGAAGATCTTGGACGACAGCAATGCCAAGATTGTTGAGTAGCGCTTGAGGTCCGATCCCAGAGAGTTGTAGAACCTGAGGGGTGTGGACACCGCCAGCGGCAATAATCACTTCTTTTGTGACAAACACTTGGGTACTGTCACCGCCAGCAGATGGGAGGTACTCAACACCTAAGGCCTGAGTCCCATTGAAAAGAACTTTCGATACTGTGTTGTTAGCAAGAATATAGTAGTTTGGCCGTGATGCTTTAACTCTTTCATAGTGGTTGATACGGGCATCACTCCGCGTCTCACTTGTCGCATCCAGGAGACTTGGTATCCAGAAGATACCAAGATTGTTACCTGATTCCGGATCATCCACAACAGGCAGACCAACCGACTTAGCTGCGTTCCACCAGTTGGCACTACCCGGGTAGAAGTAGTTGGGATAGGAATAATGTACAGGCCCGGATGTTCCACGGACTGAACTATTCCACGAGATATTGGCTTGAGCTGCAAATTCGAGATCTGGTGCAGTGAAATTCTCTCCCTAAAAATTAATCAGCAGTCTCTCCAATTTCACCCAACACGCTCGGAGCTTACCTTCAAGAAATAAGGGAATATGGAATCCCAGCTCCAGCCAGAATTCCCAAGTTTGCCCCAATCATCGTAGTCAGCCTTATCTCCTCTACACATTGTTGGTGTGTCAGTTCGACCGGTTACTTCATAGATGAATCCCTCAGACAAGAATCTGATGAGCTAACCCCGTACCTTAGATATACCATGGCATTCACCACGCTTCCGCCGCCCACGACCTTTGCGCAAACGGTATCAACAATCCGGTTGTCTAGACCCTCCTCCGGTAATGATTCGAGGCTGTTCAAGTATTGATAAGCGGGATAGTCCCCGGGAATGAGGACACTATCTTCCCCCTGGTCGAACGGCCCTGCCTCAACAACAAGTACACTGACTACATCAGTTTCGTCAACTGTGTTTCATCACAAGACTAAGATTAAACAAGAAATCATGAATTTACTGCTGGGATCCTCCGTCAGGCGATCAGCTACCGTCAATCCAGCGATGCCCCCTCCTACCACAATGAAATCATAAGTGCTGTTTTCGGTCTCCTGTCGGGAAACGGTCGATGCATGCAGGGGAACCAAAGTTGCCAAAGCTCCTTCAAGAACGATAAATAGTGAAACAAGGGCTTGAAGCCAAGACGGGTTACTGCGTGAACACAACATTGTGAAGTCCTTCTCTTACTGCGCGAGCTGTCTTTACTATCAACCCAGGAGTTTGGAGGTGAGAAGCAATGCTTTGACTAACCCGGAACCACGCTGACCCATATATGAAGGTCGCGCGCCCATATCTAGGGTTTTCGAAATGGTCAGACATGAGGAATCACGAGGACTCAGCATGCAAGCAGACATAACAATAAGGCATGACAACTAACAGACTAGAATCAAGTAATATTGTAGCTTGGGCCCCTGGGGTAAATAGCTATGAGATCCCTAATCCCTAAACTAAATTGGGCAGATCTCGGAACTTGAGACCGAAAGAGATTTATCAGCCGAATTGACTAGGTTCCAAGCGCTTGACTGTCAGCTCTCGTCACATAATAATCGAGCGGTCCGGGCGATGACTATCTGATCACCATGGGGTCAGCATCCAAGGCGGGGCAATATGGAGGCGAGATCGGTCAAAACGGATATTTTGGGCTAGCGTATCTTTATTTTTAGCGTACAGGAAATCTGACCGTTACAAACAGTTGTTTACTGATACAGGTGTAAAGCAGACGAGGATTTTGTAACAAGGAACGGTTAGAATCTAGCGTCTGTGTTGACGGAAGAAATTGCTCTGTATAAGAACAGTCGCCGGATTGAATTGCCGGGATCGATAGTTGTATCTCCATTTCTCCACACCCTTCCCTTTCAGTCCGAGCGGTCATCGTAGGTTGCGGATTGGAAAGGGACGTTGGAAGCGGTTGAAGGTAGACTATTCTCAAAGTAGACGTGCAATGATTCTAGACAGTTTGAGAAATTGTCACAAACGATCAAACACGCGCTGGCCAAGCCTTTCGTGAACTATGCCAATCCACATCACTGACATGAGCATATCTCGCATCTGGCTCCAGCATGTTATCCCATATGAGCTTGCCGCCGTTCGTAACAAGTCATAGGCCCAGTCAATATCACATTCGTCAACAATAGTGATCGCACAGGCCATTAGAAGCCATACCGCTAGCTCAGCGGGTAGATCCATAGTCCTTTCTGCATGTCCCTCGAAATGGGTTTGGAGAAGCGAGTTGAGATGACGGTAGGACATGCCGAGGTGCGACCATGGGAGAAACACGCCACATGAGAAGCTGAGTAGACCGAGCCGGACAGTTTCATTCTGAGATGAGGACTCGAAGCTCATATCGAGGAGGTTATACATGATTGAGGCCATGGAATGCAGGAACGTTTCCATGTCTATGCGTTGGTCGGTTTTGGAGGCGAGGTTGATGACGGCGCAGAAATCGGACATTGTTTTCCATGCTGCTGACAATTGTTGGTCTATTTCGAGGCCGGGTATAGCTGTAGAGGACGTGGAGAATAGGCTGATTTTCGATGAATAATTAGAATCTCCTTTATCGAGGAATACGTGTAATTTGGGATACATTCGGTAGCTGTGTGGTGATGCGGCACCCCGGAATAGGATAGGGTTTGAGCCGCTGTGTATTGCGACACCTAAGTCACATCTATTAACTCATCAGCATATGAGTGCATGTACTAGCCTTGCGCGAGATATGGGAGGAATCACCTCAAGATTTCGTTGGCAAGCTTCTGATTTCCCCTCAATGAACTCAGCCCTCCTCGTAGATCAATAATCCTTCGTATGCCCTGCAAATGGTGCACAGCCAACTCCAAGTCACCAGCCGAAAACGCGTGACCAGCAAGACATAAGATGACGAAAAGAGTATTGTTAGAGAGTTGCATGTCATCCCCGTCAACTAGAAGCCTCTTGCGAAGTAGAGTGACAGTTTTGCCATAATGGTATATCATACGTTGGCTTTGGCAAGACGGCCTCTGAGATAGAACCGCGTCGAAATAATACGACGCGGAGAATATATTGGCGTGCAGATATGCAGAGTCCGTTGCTAATGGCGCGATCCAGTTCTCTGCTCGCCTGTCGAAGAAGATGCATTTCTCCATTGGGAATAGTAGTTGCTTCGCGATGTAAGAGACTGTATGTCGTTGTTAGTTGACGCTACACAATACTATTAGAGAAGAGAGGCGACTCCTTACATTGTAGAATCACTTCTATTGTTGCCGGTTTTACAGGATCAGCAAGGTCCATCGTAGAAGCCCCTGATCCAATCCCAGGGGGAATTGGTGCTGAAGCCTCTTGAATATCGCAGTGCTGCTCGGACTGAATCAGACCGCGGGATGTATTGTGAGAGAAAGAACCGCTTTCATTTTTTCCCTTGTGGTTGGACGAGTCAAACCCAGGCGATGATAGGGCGGCGGCTTCTTCTACCCTGGCCGAGTCCAGATACTTTCTACTCCCAAGGGCACGCATCCTCCCCAGGTTCTTGCCTTTCATAACATGGCTACGGATAAGCTTGCGGTCTTTGGGATGGAACTCATCCATGCTAGTCTTGACCACAAAACATAGCTCTATAGGGGTCGAGATTGAACGAACACGTCAGTCTCCAGGATAGCGTTTTTCAACCAACCAGGGGAGATACTACCTACCTGGCTGCTTGTCATGAGTAGTCATGATAACGATCTCGACTGTAATGTTAGCGAAGCTTCCCAAATCGGTATACAATATCGGTGGAGAGGTAAAAAGAAATAGGGAAGAAAGTCTCATACGGGCGACGACAAAGTGTTGTATCCGATGTACTATGTGAGTCTGGGATGACTTACAGAGGCTTATTTTATTTGACGGACATAAGCAGGCTTCTTGTCCGGGGCTAATATTCCTGGAACGTCCAGTCTCCACCGCTATTGATTTCCTAATCGAGTAAGCTGCTACTATAGATCTCAGCCCCGCAAATATTGTTTTCCTCTTTTGGAACAATATAGTCAGATATGTCGTATTACATCGTGGTGCTTGGCATATGTGATAGAATACTACAGTAACAAAGTCAGGTACGTTGTGTACAATATTTTGATATTATATGCTATTTTCAAGTATCGTTTTGAACGCGGAGCGTATTTGCCGCTAAGTCCGGATTGTTCTACGCCTCAACTTTCTGAGCCCAATGGCAACGGACTTTTACGCAGCCTACGAAGTAATATGAGAACTATTATATAGCAATATATAAACATAAAGATCCGAGACCATTCTAATTTCTATCCCTTTAGTTTCTTACTTTATCAGGTAGAACTTATTATCACTCGCTTCTCACTATGACCGGCTCCAGAGACTTGGAACCTTCCACAATCCCCTTCTTTCCTAACGTCTTCTTCAGTAATCAGTTCAGAGCCCGTCCACAATGGCCGAGTACAAGTACCGACTTGTCAAATCAGACAGCTATTGTGACGGGGGCCAATGTTGGTTTGGGGTATGAGGCTGCGATGCAGCTCTTGGGGTTAAGGTTGTCACATCTGATCGTCGCCGTGCGCTCGCTAGACAAGGGAGAAGTGGCAGCGTCCACGATGAGGAAACAATACCCCAAAGCAAAGGTCGAAGTCTGGCTATTAGATCTTTCTTCCTATAAGTCGATTCAAGCCTTCGCCAAAAAGGTTGAAACCTCGCTCGCTCGCATTGATATCGTTATCCTCAACGCTGGGCTCGGCCGATTGGAGTATCACAAGGTTGACGGCACCGGTCACGAGGAGATTTTCCAGATCAATTATCTCTCCAACATACTCCTGCTCATACTGCTCCTTCCGACTCTCAAAGCCAAAGGTCCACCTGGCAAACCGGCACGTGTAACTATTGCAAGCGCCGCCTTGACACTTGTCACCCAATTCGAGCAGAGAGACACTGACCCTCTATTTCCCGCCCTCGATGACCCGAAGAATTTCGATCGCGGTGATACTTACAGAGTATCAAAGCTCCTCGCTGAGATGTTTATATGGAAACTCGTCGACTATGTCTCTGCAGACGACGTCATCATCAATCTTGCTGACCCTGCCTTTGTGCGCGGAACTGACTTTGCCCGAGATATCGGAAACGGTGGGCTCAAATTCCTGTTCAATGTTTTCGGATTAATCGCGGGACGAACTCCTAGAGTTGGCGCTTCGTGTTATATTGATGCTGTGGTGAACAAGGGTAAGGAATCGCACGGTTGCTTTCTCATGAGTTGGCATATTCATCCGTAAGTTCTGAACACCTACTACACCCTCGCGCTTCAAGCATATGCTAAATAGTTTGCAAGTTTCCCGGCCTTGTTATACACTCCTCAGGGCAAACGCGCCATTCAGCGAGTCTGGGATGAGACGCTCGCCGAGTTCGAATTCGTCGGTGCTCGTAGCATCATCAATTCAATGAAAGTCCAATAGAGGGGTAAAATCATTGACCTCCCTTTCTGCTTCAATGTATTGGCTTGGACTGGGACTACCTAGGCTGGCCATGACGCAGTCTACGCCTGATTGCAACTACAAATTCACCCTATGTAACGCTATAACAGTATTGTTTGTTGAATTTACAGGGCGTTCCGGGGCCATTTCTCTTCGCTATCAAAAAACTCTTGAAGTTTTCGGGGTATTACTATTGAAAGTGAATTGAGTCAAGTAGTCACATCATGTACTGAGACACTTAGGAGCACGACGAGCACGGACATCTTGTTCATGTATATATATGAGGCCTCTCCACCTACCTTATGTATGTAGTCAAGCCGATTATAACGCTCATATACCCACTATTTCACGAAGGTAACAAATCTGGTGTTCTCGAACGACTTGTAATATGGTCGAGTGATTTTCACACCATTTGAACAAGCGAAGCGTTCTCAGAGCTAATAAACATATGAAACTGACTGACCTGAAACCGCATACATCAGCCGAGTACAAATTACAATGCCTAATTTGCGCGAAATTTTTATTTCCCTACACGGGTGGAATACATAGGGTGCGTGGCCCCCAATCAGTATACTACCATACTAAGGTGTCACTGCAGCGTGTGTATAGTGTACAGTCACGGCCAACCAATAGATATCATATGTATATACAGTCCTGAACCTTGAGGAGGCTGGGTAACCGTGCCATCATGTGAAACAACACGAGCTCCAATAAGGGCTTATGGACGCTTACCTAACGCGACGGGCTGCGTCCTGTTTGGTCAATCGGAAGCCTTCTGGTTGTCTCATTGATTCGTGACGTTGCATATATCACTTGTCGCCGCGAGTCGCATCCAGCGCGCGTGTGACGCGCTCGATATGCCACGTAGGGATTTTAGGGCTGGAGCCATTCTCGAACAAAAAAAAACCGAATGATACGCGACGAGCTAGTTATATATGGGGATCAAGTGTGCTATGTGTGACTTACACCGCTAGATACACCTCATGTATTATCAGATATCGTGCATGACGAGCTGACCAAGTCCAGTATCGGAAACTCTACGAATCAAAACAATGTAAGGTTCGATAAACCCCGACAATGAGCTGTTGCACTCAAGTGGAGCCTTAAATATACCGTTGGACCTCGTAGATCTAACGGCGTCGTTTTTCTAGTGCGAGATGAACCAATCAACTCAACCATTTCCCCTCAAGCATTCTTATTCGTGAATTCGTAACTTTGCCTTCTCTGATGGTGACAAGAGAACCCCCCCCCCCCCCCCCCCTAACACGTCTTTGAGTGTGTCATTCATAACTTGCAGTCTCTTTGCTCGCAATACTTGGTCTTTTCTTATTTCCATCATCCTCAAGCACGATGGACCAACCCAAGCATCATACTGCGCTGTCTTCCGAGGGCACCGTAGATTGAATACTATGAACATCTGAGCGGCTAGTACTTTAGGGAAAACATCAGCCCCGTGCTTATCTCGCTGATAACAGGTGAACAGAAAATTTTGTCTAGAGGGCCCGTCTGGCCGGCCTTTGTGTCATTATTTCATCCAAGAATTGCTGATGACACCGTTTGATCATGTGTTCGCGACAACACGGAACTGTCTGAGTGGCGCGTAGTATTGATGAGGATTACAACGCATTTTGGAATATATAGACTCTCTGTAAGACGACGTGTAGACTCACTGTGTAAATTCCTAACCTGTTCTCGACATCAAATTTTCTATTACGTGAACTGCGAGAGTTGAACTTCGCAGATCTGCAGGGAAGATGTCGTGCCTGTTGTACAGATATGCAACGCGCGCTGAATATGAAATCTATACGCATAACTCGCGCTGAAGCGCGTGTTCCCACGGTATTAACAACTGCTTCGCGTGAGCCTATTCAGTCCTCGCTTATCAGAGATATTGGGTCTGAGGTGGGCGGATAGGAATACCGCTGATATGTAAATATAGACTGAATCTTTCGAGGGAGTGTCAGGAAGCCATCTGAATTGACAAGGACCTAGTTGCTCCCTAGTAGATTATGGGGAATTCGAATCTTCAAGCCTCCATTACGTCTCTTGTGATAATGCGAAAACTTATGGATGTCTCGATAGAGGCTAGGTAGAGTGAAGATGGTGGCCAATAGGTATATTATGAGCAAAGTCCCCCCCCCAGATATTGGGAGGCCAGGGGCCAATTGACTAATCTTCAACTACCCTATGGTTATTGACCCCTTATCTACCGGCTATGTGTCTGCCTCGAGGCTCTATATACTCTGCAACTTACCCACCTGGCGTAGCCTTTTTACCTACGAACGATTTTGTGTATTCCACTCAGATAATATAGCACCTCGACGAACTGGAACTATAGCACTGTCCAAGACTACGAATCAATTAGATATGGAAACAGCTAAGCACAACGAGCCCAATAGCCAGATCTATATGAAACTAGCTTGCCCATTTATGAAACGCGACCCTGATCAATTTCGCAATCGCAAACCTTGTGCGTCGTCCAGTTGGCAAGATGTTGCACACGTCAAGTAAGTAATTATTACATTCTGCTCCAATTCATATGAGTAACGTGCGCTTCCGCCGGAAGGGAACATGTGAGGAAAAACCACCAAATGCCTCCAAATAGATGTGCCCGCTGCGGCCAAGATTTCGAATCGCCACGAGACCTCTCCAACCACCAAAACAGTGAGACCGCTTGCACAGCAGTTTATCACTCGAGCGACTGCGTTACTGCAGCTCAATTACGAGCGCTTGCATCCAGAAAAATACCACAACCCGGAATGGATGAAGTTAAGAAGTGGGTGAATATGTACTCGATCATCTTCCCGGATGATGAGACTGCCCCATCGCCCTGTCAGTATATATTCCATCGAGTCACTTCAATTGGCTAAACCTTTTAGATTATGACCCGGCCGATTGTATAGACCCGGCGTTGCTCACTGAATGTTACAGTAGATTTCTGGAAAGGCACAGACATCACATCAAATCCCAGATTGATGGCCTTTGCACCGAAGCGGGAGTTAGCGAAAGCTATCCTGGCCGGTTCATGGAGCTAGTGGAGGGCTTTCTTCCCCAATCTAGGGGCACAGAAGACGAGGTTCAGACGGCAACAGTAACAGCCCATTCGTCCAAAAAAGGCGATCCTCTCCCAAGATCTTTGAACACAGAGAGCCCGCCGCGCCTTAACCAACCTTTCTCCCAGCTCGACACGACAAACCTCGATAATATGCTGTCACAGCCTGACATGCCAACGGCAATAGGGGATTCGCCTGACCGTAATGACCATCATCCAGAAAGCATGAGCACGGAGAACCTGCCACGCCTTGTCCAAGATTCACCCCAGCGCGCCGCGACCAACCTGGATAATAAGTTCTTGCTCTTTATGGGCGGAATGGAGAGTTCAGTGATTGACGAACTCGGCGGGAACGAATCCTTGTTCCTCAATGATGACCCATTTCTGTCTCCAGAAGACAACTAAACTAGTCATTCGGCGGAGGATGCTACGATCAAAGATGTGTACAGATGTGCTGTCGTGTTATACAAAAGCTGTGTTGGATTACTCTGAACGTTTTCTAGATGAGGATTTTAGAATCATGGTCGGCGTTAGAGAAATGGTGAAAAGGATTAGTACTCGAGTTTGTTCGCAGTAGTCATTGTTTAATCTAGACACTTATTATGAACTTTGCTTGAGATGTCGTGAATAGCTGACTAAGCCATACGGGAGTTTGTATATTTACTGCAGCTAGGTTTATATGGCCGCCGAGAGGTTAGCGGAGATGACCACAGTGATGGTCACCAACTTAGAGACCGTTATACAGTTTGCGAAGCAATATTTAATTGAAAAGACAACCCCGTCACCGTGACTTTCATACAAAAGTAATTGGTTTTCTTTTAGTCTAGTTTAAAATCTCGTTAAAATTGAAATTTTTAAAAAATAGGACTGTTGCTAAATTAAAGGCGACTTTGTTTATTGCCATTTCTTGTCTTGGCTTAAATACACTCATTATATGATGCTTTTTTTAATTTAAATTTAGCATATATAATGCTTTGTATCTTAACCTTTAAAAGTCGCGGTTAGGACTTTATTAAAGCTATTGTAGTTTTTAGCAATATAAACTAGCATTATTAAACCTTTCCTTTTAGCTTAAATTTACTTATAAATATAACTGCCTTTTAACTACTATTTATAACATCATGTAATTATTATTTCCATTAAAAAAAAAGTTTGGTATTATTACACTAAAGTAAATTTAAAAGCAAAACAGTTTAACTTTGTTAAATTTGCTATATAAAAAAAACTTTTTATATATATATTATATATTAAAACTTAAACTAATAAAGCTTTATATTTTATTTATAATAAATTGCTTATGTGCATAAATAAACTTAAGCTTATTTAAATGCAAAAGTTATAAGTTTAATTTGTTATAAATTATATATATATAAACTTTTAAAAAATTTTAATTAAAAGGTTAAAAGCTTTTTTTTTATATAATATTTACTTTTTATAAGCTTTTATATTTATTATTAAATTGTTTTTTCAATATTTTATTAAAGTATAATATTTTAATTTAATTTTAATAAGCTTATAATTAAAAATGTTAAACTTTATAGCTAATAAAACTGATTTTTTTAAATTAATTGCTTTAAGTTTTATGCAAGCTTAAAAAATATATAAAAAATAATTAATTTAAATAAAAAAGATTTTATATATTTATTTACAAAAATTATAAAAGCTTTAATTAAAAAAAAAATGTAAAATATATACTTTAACTAGCAAATAATATAAAAGCTGCTATATAAAAAATTATAAAAGCTTAAATTATTATATAGCAAAACAATATATTTTAAGCCTTTACTGCTAAAAAAATTGCTAAAGCTAATAAAGCAAAATATTATATAGCAATATTTAATTAAGTTAATAATATTATTAATTTGGAAATTATATTAACTATAATTATTAAGTTTATAATAATAAAGAAAATTAATTTATAAGCTTTAGTATAAGCTATTTATAGCTATATTTTGCTTATTTAATTAATTATAAAAAGTATAGCTTAGCAAAAATATTAAAAAGTGTTTTAATAAACTTATTTTAATAAAATTAAGCTAAAAATATGGTATAAAAATTAATATATAGCTTATTTACAAGCAAAAGCTTTTAAAATTTTAAACGTTTATAATATATTTGCTATAAAAAACTTTTTAAATGTTATTTATGCATATATAGCGCTAAATTAAGCTTGCTAATAATTTGCTTAATTAATTTTAAATAAGTAGTTAAATAAAACTTTTATAATTTTAAAGCAATATAGCTATATATTTTATATTTTACTTAATAAAAAAATTATGCAAAGCAAATAAAAAACTATTAAAATCTTTGCTATATAAAAAAATAAAGCAAAAAATTATTTAACTTTATTATTGTTTAAGCAAAGCAAAAAAAATAATTAAAGCAAATTAAATTAAAAAAGTTTTTAATATTTTTATTTTATTAATTTTAAATAAAAATACTGCTAATTACTTAAAAAATATATATAATTATAAAAAGTAATATTTAAATTAATTAATTATAAAATTAAACTAATATTTTATAAATAAATTTAAAATATTAAAACTTATTATAGGTTTAAAAACTAGCAAAGCTTATGTAAAAAAATCAGTAAAAAAAATAAAGCATATTTTTTTTTAATTTTAGCTTTAAAAAATTAAATTATAAATAATTTAATAAAAATATTATTATTATTATAATTAATTTATTTGCTTTATTATTTTACTGTTTTTAATAATTGTAATGCTTTATATTTAATTAATAACTTAGATTTATTTAAACTAAGCTTATATATTTTTTTTAAAAGTAAAAAATATATAAACTTAAATATTACAAGCTTTGCTATTATAAGTAAAAATATTAAAATAATTAAAAATATTTTAGCTAATGTTTAAAATAAAAATATAAATTATTTTACTTTAATAAACGTAATATATATAAAAGGTTTTTATATAAATATTATTTTAAAAGCTTGCTTAAAAAATGTTAAAATTTAATATTTTAGCTTTAACTGCTTTTTATGCTATAAAAACTTAAAATTAAGCACTTTATTAAAACACTTTATTAAAAAAATAAACTTAGTTTTTTTTAAATATAAACTTATTATTAATTATTTAAGCGAAAATTTAATAAATAATATTAATAAAAGCTAAAAAATCTTATTAAGCTTAGCAAAAATAATTATAATAATATATAACGCTTATATAAAATACATTTTAATAAAATTATTTAAAAAAAAAAAAATATTAAAAAACTTTAGCATAAAAAATTAAAGCATTTAAAATTAAAAGTTTTAAAAGCTTTAGTTTATAACGCTAAAAAAATAAAAATTAAAGAAATTAAAACTATTAAATGTAAAATATGCGCTAAAGCTTATTTTAAAAAGCATATTTTATGCTATATTTTAAAAAAAGGCTTATTAAAGCCTTTTTAAAAAATAAGCTAGGATTTTTTTAACTACTTTAAAAGCTATAATAAATTTAAATAAATGCTTATAATTAAAAACAAATATAATAAAATAATTTATTATTATAACTTAATTTAATAAATAAAAGCATAAATATTTAAAGCTTTTTAACGCTTTAAGCGCTAAATAATAAAGCAATATTAGCTTTTAATATATAAAATATATAGTAATAATAAAAAAGCAGTAATTTTTAAAACTAAAAACATTATTTTTATATTTTAAGCGTGCAATAAAAGCATAAAAGTAAAGCGTTCACCTTTGTACGTAAAAAAGCTAATAAGCAAAAAAAAAAAAGCTAGCTAAAAAATAATAGCAAAAGCTTAAAAAATGTTAACAAAAGCTAATTTACTTAATAAACTTTAAGCAAAAGTTATATTAACAGTTTATAAGCTATATAATATAAGCTTAAACTATGCTTATAATTTTTTTTTTTTTTTTAAAATATTTTAAATAATATTTACTTATTATAATTTTAAAAGTGTATATATTTATAAATATAAAACATATTTAATAAAGCAAAATATGCTTATAAGCTGCTATAAACATAATTATAAAATAAAGCCATATGTTTATATTAATTATTTAATTAAATATAAAACATTTAATTTATATTATATAACGTGGTTTATATGCGAGTCGCGTATTTATGCGAGTCGCGCACTTTGCTTAGCAATACCTTGCCTATATAAATTATATATAAAAATACTTACTTCACTTTTCAATAACTTTACCAATATTTATCGTATAATAAAGTAATTAATACCATTGGATTTATAACTAACTAAAGAATTCAATGGTATTTTTTATTATTTTATAGCTATTTTATTTAAGCGTGCACCTTTAAAACTTTATTTTACAAAGATTATTTTAGCGTATTTTTTATATAGCTTTAAATAAAATAGCTATAAAATAATAAAAAATATTATTTAATTTTTTATTAAATTATAACTGCCCATAGTATTAATTATTTTATTATATAATTAATATTAATAAAGTTATTTAAAATAAAGTAAATATTTCTCATAAAAATTTCTATAATAAGGTACGCTAAAGAAAATGCGCGACTCGCATATAAACCACGTTATAAATTTTTAAATTAAATTAAATAATTATTACTTAAAATATATAATTTAATAAAAGCTTTTTTTATAATAAAACATAAAAAAAAATGCTTAAAGAAATTTAAATTAATTTATTAAACAAGATATTTGTTGTTAAAAAGCTTTTAAAATAATTTTAAAATAATATAAAAATATAAAAAAAAATACTTTTTTTATAAATTAAACCGGTTATAAATTAAACTAATAAATTTAAAAATGTTTTTATATTTATTAATAAATTAATTAAACGTTAATTAAAAAATCTTAAGTTAAAAGTAAAAATAGCTATAAGTTTTAAAAAAAACAGCTTAAAAATTATAGCAATTAGCTATATAAATTTATAACTTTAAAAAAAACGCTAAAATTAATTTAACAATTAGTAAAAATATTTAAAAAATAGCTTAAATTAATTAAATAGCTAAGCAAAAAGCTAAAATTAATTAAATAATAAAATAAAACACTTTAACTTTATTAAAAAATATATTTAATTAATTAATATAAAATAAATAAAAAATTATTAAATAATAATTTAATTAAAAACTTTATAATAATAAGCAAGTAAAAAAATTAGCTAAATAAAAAATAAGCAATTTTAAATTATTTAAATATAAATAAAACAATTTAAATAAAATAGCAAAATTAATAACAGCTTAATTAATAAGCTTATAAAAGCTATTTATAAATAATAAAAGCTAGCTAAAAAATTTAAAAAATATTTTTAAAAATTTAAGCTAATTTAAATAGCAAATATGTTAAAACATTTGTTATATTTATAATATTTATATATAAAAAGCAAAAAATAAGCTTTTTATATAATTATAATTAATTATTTTTTTTAAATATTTATTTGCTTAATTAATAAAAAGCAGTTTATAAAAATAATTAAAAGTATAAAACATTTTATGCTATATTTATAACTGCTATAAATTAATATAAGCAAAATAAGCTTAGCATAACTTTATTATTAAAAAAAGTTTATAAAAATAATTTTTTAAAATTATTATTTAAAAGCTAAAAAAAGCTAAAAAAATATTTCTTAAGCAAGCGGTTTAAAAAAAACACTTAATAAAAAATCGCTAATTTAATTAAATATAAAATATTATAAGTTATTCCGCTTTATAAAGCAAAATATAAGCTACTTTTACTAAAATAAATATTTATTTATAAATTTAATAAAAAAAGCTATTTATAAATATATAAAATATATATTATAATTTAAAGTAATTTTTAATATAAAACAACGCTTTAATTAATTTATGCTATTATATTAATAGCTAAGATTTTTTGCTTAATAATAGCTTTAATAGCTTAATAAAACTAAAAAATTTTATAATTTAACATTATAAGCGCTTTTTTTAATATAAAAAAAAATAATAAAATATTTATAGCATATAAATTATTTAAAAGCTTTAAGCAAAAAAATAAAATAACATTGCTTAAAAAAGCTTTATATAATTTTTAAAACTTATTTTTTTTATAATATAAAAAGTTTGTGCTTATATTAAAAAAGCTTAAAATAATTTTTTTATTTAAAAAGCTATGCTTATTTTATATAGCTAATTGTAATATATATATAATATTTTATATAAATAATTTTTTAGTTTTTTTTAATAAAAAACATAAAATTAAAGCTAAAAAAATTATTTAAAAAATTAAGTTTTATTATAATTTTAAAAAACAAAAAAAAATTAAATGGTTTTTAAAAATTAAAATATTAAAAAATAAAAAAGCTTATAAAATAATGCTGCTTTATAATTAATATATTAAAAAAATTGCACTTAGGTATAATTTAGCTAATAATAATTAAATATTAATTATGCCACTTTTATTTAAAAAGCTTTTTATTTATATTAAACTAGCTATTAAAGTTTAAATAAAGGCTTTTTAAAAGCGCATAAGCTTAATTTTTTATAAAGCAATTATATTAAGGCTTAATATAACGTTTATAATAGCTTTATTATTAAAATTTTTTATAAATTTAAATTTAAAGCATATAATAGTAATAAATTAAATTATATGTTATTTATATTATATTAAATATTTAAAAATTATTTATAACTATTTTAATTAAAGCGTATAAACATTAATTATTATAAATAACGTTTTATTTGCAAATAATAAAAAAACAAAGCGCTTATTATATAAGTTTATTATATTTTTATTTAATAATATAATTAATTAAAAAGCTATTTATTAAAACATAATGTTTACATTTATTATTAAAGTTAAAATTAACACATTTAATATAATTAAAGTAAAAATTATAACTTTATATAAATTATTTAAAAATGTTTAATTAAAACTTAATTAAAAATAAAAGATTTACTTTAATAATATTTAAACAATTTGCTTAATAATTAAAAAAAAACAAAAAAATTAACATTTATTTATGTTATATTAATATATAAAACATATAAATTAAGCAAAAATATTATAAAAAAATTTTTAAAGTAAAATATTTTATAATGCATAATATATTAGCTAATAAGCTTATAAAAAATTTATAAAAAATATAATTTAAACATTTTAAAATGCTTTTAAATTTATAAAACATAAGTTATATAATAATAAATAAATCAAATAATTAAACTTAAATGTTTATTTAAACTAAAAAACTTATTTAAAAAAACTAATTTTAAGCACGTTAGCTTTTTTAACCTAACATTTTATAATTTTAAAAATTATAAAACAAACTTTTAAAAAAAACAATAAACACTTTTAATTAAAATTGTTAAAAAATAATAAATAAATTAACGTGTATATATATAATAATAACAATATTAATAATAGTAATAATAATAGCAGTAAAAATAAATATAATAATAATAATAAATATAAAAACAGCAATAATAGCAAAGGCTAAAGCTTTAAATTTTTTAAAAAAAATTTTCAATAGCATATATATTATAGCATAAAAATAGCGCACTTTTTAAATAATTATTAATTATTGCATAAATTATATAAATAAAGCTAATATAATTTATTTATAAAGTTAAATAATGCTTTAGCTATTTATATAATAATTAAAAGCTAAAAATTTATTAAAATAATATATTATAGCTTAAAATAAAAAATTATATTAATATAAATTTATAAAAGTTAAAATTTAGCAAAAAATATTTATAGCAATAAATAAATATATTTAAAAGCACACCTATAGCACTATATGCTAATAATAATATTTTAATAAATAAAATTTTAATTGCTAAATAAAATAGCATATATATAAATTAAGCAAAGCATAGCATATATAACATTAGCAGCAAAACAAACGCAAAAAATATATAGCAATAATAATAACTGCTAAAGCTATAACTATTATTGCTAAAAAGTGCTTAAAAAAACATTAAACAAGCTATTACTAAAGTTAAAAGCAATAATAATAGCTGTAATAGCAGCAATAATAACATTAATAATAATATAAACATAAATATTATAACTATTAAATTAATTAACACTTAGCTTAGCTTATACCGATATAATTACTAGTTAAATTATAAGCTATTAATTTATAAATTAAATATAATAATAATAAAAGCAGCAAAATTAATAATAGCAATAAATTTAAATATATTAATTTTATATTAGCTTAAGCTTAATATAATTTATTTTTGCTTGCATATATTATATAATTAAGCAAACAATTAAAAATAACTTATTAAAAAAAAAGCTTACAGTTTAATATTTTTAAAAAGTTATAAATTAATTAAAAAAAATTTTAAAGCATAATAGTAAAAGCTTTTAATTATTTATAACATTATATAAAAAGCAAAAAAAAAAAAAAAAAAAGGAAATATTTTATATTATAAAGCAAATATATATAATTTATTTAAAACTTATTTAAAATAAAACATATAGCTTTTAATTGCTTAATTATTTATTATTAAACATATATAAATATAATTGCAGCAATTATTAACCCTTTTAATAATATAATTAAATATATATTATTACTATTATTTATAATTAAAAATTAATAAATATATATTTATACGCTTTTATTTATTTATTATAATAAATGTTTAAAGCATATATATTTGCTAAATATTATTGTTTAATTTTTAATTAAAAAGTTTTTTTTTTATTATTATTATAATAATTAGCTTTATAATTATTATAAATAACAAAGTTAAAAAATTTATTATATTAAAGTAAATTTAAAAGCAAAATAGCTTAACTTTATTAAATTTGCTATATAAAAAAAACTTTTTACGCATATATTATATATTAAAACTTAAACTAATAAAGCTTTATATTTTATTTGCAATAAATCGCTTATGCGCACAAGTAGGCTTGGGCCTACTTAAGTGCGAGAGGTATCATTCAGTCTTAAAATTATTCTTTAACATAAACCAGCCCTTATAATATAATCCTACCTGACTATATGACAAACCATTATCGAAGTCCGTAATAGCCACTGAAACTATCTCTCAGGGACACCTCTCGCGCCAGTGTACATAAAGTTGCTATTTTGAAAGGATAGTTACCCTTTTGTGCTTTGTAAATCACAAATACAACATCTGAGAATTGAAAATTGACTTCAGGAGCATGTTCAGTAGTCTCCGCTGCATTCATTAGGTACCTTCACAAAGTCTGCACGAAGACGTAAGCGTATACAAGTCTCAAGTGTCTTGACGCCAAGACCACACAACCACACATACACACACACACGCAAACAAAATTTCTCTTTCCATCACTCCGTCTGTATTATCTCTGTGTGTTCTGTATCTCTTTAATAGCTCTAACTTCCGGCATAAGGAAAAAAAGAAGTAGAAGACACCCAAAACCAATAACAAAGCCTCAAAAAGGGGGTATATAATGCAACCAGAAACAACCACCGTTACGCCGAGTCGCATGTCTGTCGCGCCCGCTATTAACCTAGCCTCTATGCTACGTCATCTACCACTCTCTGACACCTGTCAAGAACACGACCAAATTTTGTGACCCGCCCTCATTGTTACCGTTACCGTTATGTCCGGAACTCCGTTGATGCGCTCTAAAAACAAAAGTATAAGGGGATAAAGTAAGTCGTCTTAGCTCAGCAATGAGGAATAGATAGGCCGGCCGGGTGCCCATTGATATGGGGAACCAACGCCGATAGTCCTGCAGAAGTCTGCTGCATCAGGTATCGATAAAGGGAGCAAAGCGGTCCCGACCAAGAAACCTGTCCCGATCAGAGCTCAGATAGTTATCCATACCCGTCATGCCATCATCGCCGTCATCATCAACAGTCTCGTCAATCCCCCTCTTCGCTCTCTTCTTGCGAATCAGATTGGAGTTGAGCTCGTGCTGATGCACCGTGCGCTGCGCCAGCAGTATGTCCTCGTAGTTGCGAAGCGTCTGCTTGAGGCTCTCGTCCATGCTGACACAGAATCGCTTGTAGTTAATGAACTGGAACGCGTCGACGGCGCTCATGCCGAGCAGCGCCATCAGGTACGCGCACGTGACGCCGGCGGAGCGGTCGTTGCCCGTCTCGCAGAAGATCAGGACCTTGCCCCGTCTGAACTTGGCTGCGTCCACCACCATGGTGCTTTTATCCTGCGCCGTCTCCACGGCTTGTTCCCGGTAGATGCGCAGCATGTGGTCGTTGATCAGGCGGACGGCGGTGGGGAAGGCGCGGATCAGCTCCTGGTAGCCTGAGACGTCGACGTACTGGGCCTCGATGCCCATCTCCTTCGCGAAGCTGTCGACGGACATTATTCTCAACTCGGCGAGGCGGTGGTCCCGGGCTGCCAGAATCATGGTGATGCCCTCCTCGCGGAGCCATTGGCGATCGCGCGCCGCGGACAAGGGGCCGAGGAACAGGAAGTCGAGGATGGCCTGGGCCTTGCGGCGGCTCTCGTATGCCCAGTGGGCGGCGGCGTCCTTGGCGATCTGCTCGACGCCGTTCTGCGTGATGATGGCCAGGTCTTCCTTGCTCAGCGACGACGGGTCGACATTGTCGTAGCGGGGCAGGACCTTGATTGGATTGGACCAATTGGCGGGCGGGACGTGAAGGGGTGGTGGGCTGGGAGCTTTCATGGTGTACGCCTCGGCCTTGGTGTACAGCGCCGAGGGCGCCTGGTAGGAAGGCTGTATGGAGTACATCGTGAGCCCTGCGATGCGAGCTTGCCTTTCCCCACGATTAGCATCGTCACGAATCCAGACCGCGGGATTTGGGGGTTGAGCGCCGGGACGCGTTACTTACAGTATTCGGTGATTGGGGAATTTGAAGCTGGGACTGGGCGCGATTGTGACGTCAGGTTGCGCGAGATGTTGCGAAAAGAGATCCACGAGAGGATGGGCGGGACTGGCTGGAGGCACTGATGGGAGAGGAAACAAAAAGGAAGACGGGAGCCTGAGCGGAAGGGTGTAGAAATGCACTGTGCTCTATATATGCCACCGAGGCGCTGCAGAAGTGGTCACGGAAGTCAACTTTTTCACAATGGCTGTACAGATACTGCTATTTAAGCAAAAAACCTGGCGTGCGCGGGAGAATGCTGGGGGTGCTGCGAGGACCACGTGGGAAGGTTATCGTGTTGTCGAGGACGCGCGACAAGTCAACAAGGTGGATAAACTGTGGCAGATGCAGGACATGACGATCGGAGGCCGAGCAACGCAAACAAAGAAAGTACCATCGTTGTTGGTTGTGATGCCTGTGTCGTCGAGTACTGGGTTAGTTTAGACGTTAGACGCGGTGGCACAGACTGGTAGTTGGAATCCAAGGTACGTACCTGCTGCAAGTCTCCATATGGACTTGGAAGCTTGGTATAAGCTATACCTAGAAAGGCTAGATCAATGTAAGTCAACCTGCATCTTACGTAGCTGCTATTGGCCGACAGTATTCGACCTAGGTCTTCCCCTAGATCCTCAACTTGCTGGCTACAAACACAAACATCACATGGTCTCTGCGGCCTACTTTATAACCAGATGTGTATTTCAAGCTTTGGGATGGAGATTCGTAGAAATCAGGCCCGGAGCTCTTACAACTGCGTCAATTGTGCTGATAATCGAGTTTGTGATGTTTGCTCCTTACTACGTAATGGTACATCTCTCTCTTCTATGCTGGATCACTACAGGGGGACACGAACAAACTTCAACATGCATTTCAAGTAATCCTGTCATGTGTTGTAAATGCCTTGACATTGGAATGCATAGCTATCTTCGTAAACCTCACTTCCCGGCCGTCGTATCTATCACATCGCTATCGATGCTACTTCCCCGGGCTAGAGGTGACGGGTTCTCGGGTGTGGCCGACTGGGAATCCATGCCCGGTCGCTTGGATCTCGACCCGGTAGACACGTGTTTCTTGCGTCGCTTCTCCGACGCACTGGAGCCCGTACTGGCTTTTCTACTAATACTCGCCTCGTCTGATTCTACCGGGGGCGTGGGAGCCCGCGAGGAGCCCGCCGAGGTACTACCTCGTCGGACGCTGCCGCTTCGAGTGCGTTTGCTCTCCCTTATGATGGCCGACGCGCGGCGATAATGGCCCTTCTCGAATTCGGCGCCCGTGCTGCCATGCTGCTGCACCTTCTCCTCTGCGTGATGACGACGACCAGGAAACCACCAGAACCACCTGCTTTGCTGTCTCGCGTTCTGCTTCTCTCTTCCCTGTAGCTTTTTCCTGAGCAGAGCACGCCGCTCGTTCTCCCTTTCCCAATACTCATTCTTGTATATCTCCCAATTCTCTCGGAAGTTGGGCGAGAATGGCTTGGGCCATAGGAGGAGCTTCACATAGTCGCCTCCGGGTGCGAGGTCCTCTTCGTGGCCACCTCTTTCCTCATCCCCGCTCATGAAGGGCAGGTGAGGGTGCTCCTTACCGCCGAGGTTCAGCTCTTTGTCTACTTCTCGTATCAAAGCAGGATCTACGAATCGGTATTGTCCCGCCGTGTTGGAGAATGCGCCGTATGTAAAGAAAAAGGTGATGGTTGACATGATCTCCACCAGCCAAGACCTCTTGATGATGACGAGCTTGCAATTGAAGCCGCGCAGGCCCCTGTTAGATATGGCGAACCACCTACGAGGCCATCTGATGCCGCGATCCCATATTCCCGTAGCCCATATTAGGATTCCCGTGACAACTCCGCTGATGAAGCACACCTTCTCCGTCATGTCTACCACCCAGTACACGGAGCCACCGACGCCGCTGCCGTCCTCACGTGGTGCTAGGAAGAGTGCGTATCCCCAGCCGGTCAGCCAGACACAAAGCAGGCTGAGGAAGAAGGTATGCTTGCGGCGGCGGGCTCGTAATTCCAGGTATTGCGCGCGCAGGGAGGCTTCGAGAATGAGCATGTTAAGGTAGATCATGGACGGCGAGCTGGGGGCATGGTGCAGAGGATCAGCGGGCTTCGCAGCGTCCACGCCACTTGTGCCAACCGGAGACTTGACTTCGGAACCGGGCTGCGGTGCGCCCTTGACGATAGAGTCGATAGAGTCCGCCATTCTGCACGGCGAAGACGACGAAGCGGCGGGCGGAGGCGAGAGGTGGAGGGGGGACGAAGGGGACGTAAGCCCACGTCTACGTGAGTCAGAGAGCTGCGAGACGCATCCGTCGTCGAGTGTCGGATTCGTGGTGCGGAATGGCGGTGAGAGAGATGCGCGGGTGGCACTTCAATGGACGACAACCCATCGAGTTGCTGGATGAACTGTTGTGTAATATGGGGGGAGAATGGCTATCAAGGATTGCCGCTGCACGTCATTAACTGGCACAAGGCTAGCCCAGGCTGTAGACCGGGGTCACAGTGGTTGCTAGTGCTGAGAGCTCCAGTGGGGGGCTAGGTACACTAAATTGGTAGCGATAGGTCAAAAACAGTACTTAGTAGGTGGACCTATCTCGGTTGCCTTAAAGGGAGGTAAGGTAACCATATTTTAGTCGGACAAGCCTGCTTGAATTGGTGAATTGTTGCGGCAATACAGACCTACAACCTACAATCTACAGCCTACAGATATCAGAAATTGGACTGGGTACGTACTTTATTTAACGAAGAGTCGTCTTGATTTTGTTTTTAGACATCTTGGGTACCTGGTAAATCAGTAAATCAGTACCTCGTTAACCATCTACATACATGTAGATACCTAGACTTAAAATTATCATATGATCGTCGCCGTTAGCTCGGCATCTACCCCAGGTAGAATCTTACTACCTGCTTCCCACTTTGCTGCAAGGCCAGCACAGGGACCATCGTGCCATGTGAAAAAATCTTCCATCACACCAATCATCTCATACGGATTAGGAGCCTTATAACATCATACGTCAATGCTTACGTTGCATGGGACTCGGGATATGCACCCAGGCCTTTGTTTTTTCTTTCTTCTGAAGACGAGCGATGGCAGGGAGTCGAAATGCGAAGCCACCAAGTCGCATTCTCCTACCCTGCTCGATTGAGTCTCGAGCTTCAGGCAGAAACGTCGAGAAAACCCCAATTCCGAGGCGGTGATCTACTGCGTCGTATAGTGCGTCGCACCGCAGAAGTACCACACCCGTATGTCATCTCGGTGTGGAACTGAGAGCGTACTGTTGTGCAACTGAAGGCTTGGGACTTTGTGGTAATACATACAATGAGGGCATGTAATTGGTAGATTTACGTGTATGCCTAGATAGCTTCCTTCTTATATAGATTCGAGCTTAGGCTGTGATATTGTTGTTTCGAGAGAACGAGTCCAACCTGTTATTGCCGACAACAAGTCAATCCGAAGACACGCACTGTCACCTAAAAACACACTTACACATATTCAATTGTACGCCTACCGAATGCTTCAAGCGCTATTTGGTCTGCGCAACGCCAAAGCCATGTCCTCTTCCAATCAACCAGGCTCGATTACCAGTTCCAACACGTCAGAAAAATCACAGACTACGTCTTCACCGCCCAGCAGCACCAACCCATTGGCAGCCAGACCTGCACCCAGACCTGCACCTAAGCGCAGTGCAGCAACAGAGATCAACTACCCCGATCCTCTGCCTGGTGGTTTCCAGCCGGGGAAAAAGTGCTGTGAGCAATCCATGGCACGCCCTCTGATATGTCAAATCAAAGACCGAATTCTTTTTTAAATGGGAGCTTTTGCCTCCTCTTGAGCCGCCCTATACCGGCAAACTCAATGAACAAGCACTTGCTGACTTGTGTCGTTAAAGTGCTGTTCTGAAGCTATGCCGCCACAGATGCCGCCACTGCTGCGATAGGAGCGTTATACTAAGGGCACGCTCCGCATTCAGGCTGGGGAGAAGACAGAACATTTTCATGCATGTCTTGATCCATGGGACATTATGATTTGTCCAAGCCAATGGTGTGCCACAACAGATGGCAGTCTCGCTTCGTCTTCGGTTCTGCGATTCTTCAGATTGCCGATTCCACGGCGTTTTGTTTTTCCTGGTCTTGACGTTTCTTTTCATCCTTCTCAGACATAGCCTCCTGTCGAGAGCTATCTTGAAAACCCGGGTTAGCAAATTCGCCTAAAGGAATCTTGTCGAGACATTTCGTTCGCTGCGATGATTCGGCACTGACTGTTTACGCGTTCGATAGATTTGATTTGGATAGGCAACCATATTTCCTTTGTACGGAGATGGACAATTGCGTTATGCGTTTGATTGTTGCCTTGAAAAAAAAACAGTTAGCTTAAGTTACATGCCGTTACCTTTTTGGCGGGTTTACCGGGGAGTTAAGTGTGATAACTCCGATTTGTTGCTTGATTAAGTAAATGAGGTAATGGGGGGAGCGAGAACAATTCCGGTGTTATAATAGATAATAAGATAAAAAATAACCTATTAGACATTGGTATAGCTATATCCGTATATACGGCTGCCTTCTGCTTGTTTTTCATTACCGTCTTCACTACCTATCTACGTGTTCATACCTGTCCAGACCACAGGAGAGCTGATAAAAATAAACTGGAGCTATGCGAGAGATGCGAAGATAGCCGACTCGGCACGGGGCGATGCAAACTCCGAGTCCCCAAGATCCTGTCGCCCTGATTGGCCAGAGACTCCCAATGAAGAAACTCCCCTGGGGACCCAGAGGCACTAGCCTGGCCACTCGCTCCCTCGAACACTGTCCAGAACATCCTCTCAGCGCCGCTTCGTCATCATCCCGGTCTCTCCTGTGCCTGGCTTAGGGGATTCGCACTCTTGAATGTCTCCGGTCCTTAGCCCTGTGGATATATAACCTAGCGGTGGTGTCAGTGCCGACGATCCGGTATGCTCCTCAAGAGCCCGCCGCCCATCGTGTTCCAGTCGAGGAAACTCGTCTCCACCATCGCCCGCCGCGTCCACCAAGTCGACACTCCCGCCACCGCTGCCGCTACCGCCACCGTCACCACCTCCGCCGTCGCCTCCTCGTCCCGGCCTCATATTATGTCTGCTGAAGAGGCAGCATCTGTCCAGTACCCCAGCCGCGACCGTTCGGAATCACCACGAGCCGCACAGCACACCCAGCCCCAGGCACCAGCAGGCCGGCCGCCACCGAGACAGCCCGGCATGTCCTTCTTTCCCCTCGGCTACAAAGAAGCCGTGCATCAGTGGGTAAGACATCTCGTCCGTCTCATTAATTGCCCTCACATTGTACTGACGCCGAACCCCTACAGTGGACCAGTGTGACGCCGACTGCTGCCGAGCGAAACGTCATATCATGCATCCCCTACCTCCGAGAAGCCATTGCCGCCGACAGCAGCCCTCTGGCCCGCGTTCCGTCCGCTGAAGATCCCGGCCAGACCCAGACGTCCACCCAGAACGATCCATTCGGACCCCGGATGTGGAAGTCGACCATGGTACAACTGTCAGGCAAGAACCGCGGCATTAATGAGTTCTCCATCGAGCGTGTTGGCGAACCCGTCGATGACACACTCGTCATGCTACACGGGTACGGCGCCGGCCTGGGCTTCTACTACAAGAACTTCGAACCCCTCAGCCGGCTCACGGGATGGAAAGTCTACGCCTTGGATTGGCTGGGGATGGGAAACTCGAAACGACCACCTTTCAAGATCACCGCGAAAGACCCCCAGGAGAAGACCGCCGAGGCTGAGAACTGGTTCATCGATTCGCTGGAGGAGTGGCGCAAGATCCGCAAGCTCGACAAGTTCACCATCATTGGCCATTCCCTGGGTGGCTACCTCGCCGTCTCCTACGCACTGAAATACCCCGGCCACATCAACAAGCTCATTCTCGCGTCGCCCGTCGGTATCCCTGAAGACCCGTACGCTATCAATGCCGAGATGCCCGAGCCTTCGGAGTCGACCTTTCAGGACGAGTTCACCCAGGATCAGCAAGAAACAACGACTCATCACGATGGCAACAGGCTGGCCGGTACAGCGGACGCTAACACGCCGAAGAAGCGGCCGTACCCAAGCTGGCTTGTGTGGCTGTGGGATGCCAATGTGTCTCCCTTCAGCATTGTGAGACTAGCCGGTCCCTTAGGCCCTCGTTTCGTGTCAGGCTGGACATCCCGGCGCTTCAATCACCTACCTGACGAAGAGAAACAGACATTGCACGACTACGCCTACTCTCTATTCCGACAAAAAGGAAGCGGAGAATATGTCCTGCCATATGTCCTAGCACCAGGTGCTCACGCCCGGAGACCAGTAATCAACCGCATCCAAGGCGTCGGCAGACAAGAGATTGCCCCCGCGACAGCCACGACCCCAGCCGTCAAGGAGACCGGCTTCCCCATCGTCTTCATGTACGGCGAGAACGACTGGATGGACGTCGCCGGCGGTCTCGCGTCGGAGGAGAAACTTAAAGAGGCGAAAGCGAACGCCTTGGCGCAAGCCAGTGACGAGGAGAAAAAGAAAGAGAACGGGTCCTGCAAGGTCATCGTCGTGAATCGGGCCGGTCATCATTTATATCTCGATAACCCTGGCGAGTTCAACGAGTACATTACGAAAGAGTTGAATAATACGAGGAAGCAGACTTTGCAACAAAAAGGAGCTTCGTGACCTCTCTTCACATCCTCGAATTCAATGCATCGCGTGGCGTTCTTTTTCCCTTTTTTTCGTGTTGGATTTCCGACATAGAGCTCTATAGACGTGGAGCAGCATGTGGCATGCGACACAGGACACAGAGCGCCCTCATTATATATGGTACCTTTTTGAATATCGGCCGCCTTAGACTTTGGCCGAAACCTGACCCTAGCTTCGACCTTCTAACCTGTGGAATGAATGAGCTTTGGTTGCTCTCGTTCCTGGATAGTCCCCGGGAGACGAGATTAAACTGGGCCTCATATTATATCACTATTGTATTATATGAATTCATGATAGAACTTGCAAGTACTTAATTAGCTGTGTATCAGATGATGATCTTGATTATGTAGGCGATATTCCTCCTCTCTGGTTATGTGCAGACTATATACTATCTCGGACAGATGTTGTCATTTATCACATACATATAGGTGCCTATTTACTAGCGATACTCTTGAGGTACTTAAATACCGTATACCGCTTCTTTTTATGTGCTCGAGATCCGATATCGGGCCGTTTCTAGTTGCCCCTCGTGTATTCCTTTAGGGTGTTTCGTGATGTAAGCTGTTATTATTCGATACCACTAGGCCGAGTTCAGGCGGTTTCCAAAAGATGCTTTCTTCCCTCGTCTGTACCTCTATACCTGGTGTAGACTAGTAACGGAGACTCTGTCAACGCACTCTTATTTTCTATTTTGTAAGTGGGACAAGAACACTGAGATGAGAAACAGCGGGGTAAGCCCCGATATTGTCATCGACTTATCAACTTATTTATAACCATGAAAGAGCGAAACGGGGGTGAGACGGGAATGAGGATCTCGAGAGATGGCTCATTTATGAGAATAAAACTTGTTTGATTCTGAGCAGAGCGGTGATGCGCGCCGAGGTCTGTCTGTCAGTTATTCTTGAAACTTGTGTAGCATTGATTATTCTCTCCAGATCTCAGCAGCGTTTCCAATTGACTTAAATAGAAGTCTGGGCTAGACCGAAGGATGTTGGCTAATAACCGATAATATGCCTGTTCTGCGAATGAACGAGGCGTGAAAGGTGCGGGTTCATTCAGATGTTAAAATGTAAACTCAGAGTCACATGCAAACTTTTAATTCTTGGATATAATATTGAGACTGATACAACTGAGATGGAGCGCGAATATCTTCCCTGACCATTTATAAATAGATATATTGGCACTTACTGAGGCATGAACTGCTCACGACAAAAGAGCGTGAAGAGTAAACAGTCGAAATCGTGTGTCGGAATGCAATGGCGACGTGAGTTCAGAGACGTCGTAGAGGAGGCTTTCGCTGTCATATTCCAAGTTAGCAATCTCATGGGCAAGCAAATAATATCAATCCCCGTACACAATCTGTCTAGAGTTGCACTGTACTCTGGTGAGATGAGAATGAATCAGCTAAGTTGAAAAGTTCAATACAGTACATACATTGCCTAGGCAAGCAAACTCTACCCCTGTACAGAACCCAGTATGCCGCAACTCCTGGAGACCGTTGAAGAAAGTGAAATCCAGTCAGAATAAATAAACGATCAATTTTTCATGGTGAGCCGACTCAACCGCGACTCTTGAGTAGGTAAGTTACTGATTCGACTATGTGATAAATGCGGCATAATGCAGGTACTAATTGCAGGGGAACGTAGTGCAGTAATAGCATGCATGGTATTAACTAGCCCCTATTCGTAATAAGCTGTACGCACACACACTCTATACATGGAAAACACTCTATTAAGATCAGAAAGTGAACAGACTCTCTGCTAGGTAAAACACCCACTGGTATGATGATGAGAAGAGGTGTTGGGTAATTCATTGCTTGGCCTTCGCGTTTGTCCTGCTTTGTTTTGTGGCGCAAAACTGACGAAGTTCAGTCGAAGTCGTCATGCGGCTCTTATAAGCTTAGCTCGACTGAATTAGGTCCATCTACAAAGTGCCTCCGGCACACGCTTTCTGGGACATGGGGGTTGGGCTGAGCATCCCTACAATGAGCCCCTGTTTACTGCCCTGTGTCGGCCGTTTATCTAGAAGAGATCGTGATGGTCCTTGCCGTGGAATTACCAGGGGAATGGAAATACCAGCGCCGAGACTGCCAGACGTGCATCGATGGAACTAGATTTAATGCCGAGGAGGGTGCTTGTTTCCCCTGGTGACGTGTTGCTAATTTAGAACGGCACGGCCTCTCTCCTGATTCGGAGCTCTCAGCAACGGCGCTGCCACTACATCTCGTGGTCGCCACCCGTTTCATAGTATGGCTGCGCACAGGTTAAGACGGCGGGCTGCCAAGAACGAGATGCATTGATTGGTGGCATACGATAGGGCCGTAGAGGGCATTGGGATTTCCTCCGCGAGGCTTAGTGCTTGTGAGGCTCTCTCTTGCACTAGTTGCGACGTTCGTCATCCCAGTGCCGGCGTCACTCCATTCTGCGTTAGGCTCGCCAGGCCGTCTCTGCAATCACTCCCGAAATACCGGGGCCCATGCCCAGATACCACGGCACTCCTCCCCTGATGTTTCCCAGGTAATCAGCCCGTCCGCATCGCCTGCTCCACTCTTCGCCGTAGCCACGCGGCAGTCGATGCTTACGCAACCCCCTGTGGGCTCATATCATCATGCTTGTCGGCTTGGGCCCATGGAGGTGTAAGGCAGACTGAGGAAGTACACCAGGTGGCCGAGATATCGGAGCCAACTACGCCATGATGTCGCTCGTTGCAAAGAGTCGGGATCTGTGTAGAATGGTATATATCTCGTTCCTTGACGCCGCGAACTTCATGTTTGAATCATCGCTTCCACCGCCATCCATCTGGCAATCTCCCTAGTCATTCGTTCTCTCTTCAAACCAGTCCTGTCGTTACCATGCGCCGATCGTGCGCTGCTACCGCCGCCGCTGCCATGGCGGCAAGTGCCAACGCCCAATCTCTCTCCAACGTCTGCACGGTGGCGAACGTGCAGGCCGCTTTACCGGCCAACGGGACCTTGCTTGGCATTGAACTCATCCCGTCGTCGGTGACTGCCGCTCCTCTCTACAACGTCACCAGCGGAGGCGGGGGCTCTGGTAGTGGATCTTCTACCGCCCTCACTTACTGCAATGTTACCCTGTCATACACCCACACCGGCAGAGGCGACAAGGTCGTCGTCAAGTACGCATTCCCTGAGCCATCGGCGTTCAAGAACCGATTCTACGTCGGTGGTGGTGGCGGTTACTCGCTTAGCAGCGACGCCACGGGCGGGATCGAGTACGGCGCCGCGTCGGGTGCTACCGATGCCGGGTACGATGCGTTCAACAACGCGTATGACGATGTGGTGTTGTACGGCAATGGGTCCACGAACTGGGATGCCACACACATGTTCGGGTATGAGGCTCTGGGGGAGATGACGACAATCGCCAAGCCACTTGCCCGAGGATTCTACGGCGTCGCAGATGATACCAAGATCTACACCTACTATGAGGGATGTTCCGACGGTGGTCGCGAGGGTATGAGTCAAGTTCAGCGCTGGGGTGATCTGTACGACGGCGTCATCACCGGCGCCCCAGCTTTCCGCCTCAGCCACCAGCAAGTCCTCCACGTGTATCCGGCCACCATCGAGCACACGCTCGACTACTACCCGCCTACATGCGCGCTGGACAAGATCGTCAACGCCACCATCGCCGCCTGCGACCCCCTCGACGGCCGCACCGACGGCGTCATCTCCCGGACCGACCTCTGCAAGCTGAACTTCAACCTGACCTCCATCATCGGCGAGTCGTACTACTGTGCCGCGCAGGACAGCAGTTCCCTCGGGTTCGGCTTCAGCAAGCGTCAGGCGCCCGGCGGGAGCGCGACTTCAGTGCCCGAGCAGAACGGCACCGTCACCGCCCAAGACGTCGCGGTGGCGCAGGCCGTCTATGACGGTCTGCACAACTCCGCTGGCGAGCGCGGTTATCTAGCCTGGCAGATCGGGTCGGATCTCGGGGACGCGGACCCGACGTACAACAACGAGACAGACGCGTGGGAACTGAACATCCCATCTACAGGCGGTGAATGGGTGACAAAGTTTGTCCAATTACTAGACCTCGACAACCTCTCAGACCTAGACAACGTCACCTACGACACGCTAGTATCCTGGATCGACTTCGGCCTGAACCGCTACCTCGACAGCCTACAGACCACACTCCCAGATCTAACCGCCTTCCAATCCACGGGTGGTAAACTCCTACACTACCACGGCGAGTCCGACCCATCAGTCCCCGCCGCATCCTCCGTGCACTACTGGCAATCGGTGCGCAACATCATGTATCCCAACCTAAGCGACACCGAAGCAGAGAAGGCGCTGGCGGAATGGTACCAGTTCTACCTGATCCCGGGCGCGGCGCACTGCGGGTCCAACTCGCTGCAGCCGGGCCCGTACCCGCAGGACAACGTGCAGACCATCATCGACTGGGTCGAGAGCGGCGTGCAACCGGCGCGGCTCAACGCCACCGTCTCCTCGGGCAACTACAGTGGTGAAGTGCAGGAGCTGTGCCAGTGGCCTACCCGTCCGCTCTGGGAGGATGGTAGTGATGGGTTTAGCTGTGTAAGTGATCAGGACTCGATTGATTCCTGGACGTATACGTTCGATGCGTTCAAAGTGCCGGTTTACTAAGGTGTTTTGAGAATTGTGCTCTCTTCTGTACAATGCGCTTGGTACTTGTTTTCTTGTAAGGTAGCACTAGAAGTTATTTATATAGATTTTCAGTATTCTAGGCATCGTTTGATTACCTGGTTAGCTTATCTGTCCTAATTGCTCCTGCGAGAATACATGCTGGCCTATTCAAACCAACTTATATATTTGTCTAGAAATGGTATTTAAAGGGGTAATGTCGCAGTGTTATCTAGCGGCACAGGTTTAAAGTTAAGGTGAAAGTTAAGCTCAGGGGTATACGGATAGGGGTAGGGGTCATTATTCATTTCTTCGGTAAAGGTCCTCAGAACTCATGGAGCTACAAAAGGTATTGTTACCCAGAAAATCCTTAAGCTAGTTGATGATAATCTCCTCATGGTCCAGTATCTCAAATTTTTTTCGCGTTATACAACTTCATATAAACATTGATGTGTTGTACTCACCAAGTACGCTAGCGCCGCCTTGGCAGCCCCTATTAAGAGAGCTGCTTCGGCTCGTACTCGCGCCTCTGGGGTTTTCCTCCGCTACCTCACATTTCCACCCCTACGAAGAGGGTCGTTTTTAGTCGTAGTCGGGAGGTTTTTGTCCTTTATACTACACACCTAGGCCCTGGGGAGCCTAAGAGTATTAGACTAGAAGAACATTATATAGGGCTGAGTTGGATATCAACTGCGGCATGCTCCGGGCCATGTACAGAAGCTCACCGCCCCGATATATGCGTTCAAACAACCTCTCTGTGCGTAGCTATGTGAAGTGTATAGATGTTATTTATAGCTATAACTCCAAAACCCCCGTTAGTTGATCTATAGATTCCCTGAGATTGGTAATATGCTCTGTTGAACAGAGCGAGTTAAACGCAAAGAAACTATCAATTACATGCTGTGTTCTCATGTCTTGTCCAACCATGCCTTCCTGATGAGGCTCTGTTCGCTTTGATACACACAATTCTGCTGGCAATGACAGCTCCTTCTCCAGTATCTTCAGTTGGTGCATCATAGCCTCCATCAGAATTTTTGTCTGTAGGTTTCCTTGTAACACCGAGAAGCCTGCCAGCTGCAGGCCGGGTAGCGTCTGAAGTTCGGATGCGGATACGTCTGATGCTTCTTGTCCTACAGAATTGTGCATCTTGGCGTACAACTGCTGAAAAAGATTATGGTATATGGTTATTATCTGAGTGTGGGCAGAAAGTATGTCCAACATCGTAACCAACTCAGTTGTTTTGCAGGTAGAAGCTGAGCGTAATGAGCTGGCGTCACCAAGCGTCTGCTGTCGGAAGAGGCGGATAATGGTTAGTAACTCGGACGTGTAGCAAAGGGCCTCTCCAAATGGGTTTTGAGGCTGCTCCTCCTCCTTTTGATCCGTATCCATGTCAAAGAAGTCTGTCATATATAAGGACTGCTGCAAGTGAAGACTTAATTTCATCCGGAGGCTGGCCAAGCGGGTGCCACATTCAGTCGCCGATAATGAGTAGTCTTCTGCACTGGGATTCAAGTTTGAACTTAAACCGTAGTCGGGCTGTAAAGAGAAGCTACCCGGAACTGTCCATTCAAAAGCTTCTCCGGCTGTGCCTGGGGATATGTGCCCGATTCCTAGTGGAAATGTCGACAACACGTCGAGAGGGCCTGCGACTAGAGGAGTCGACATCGTTTCATCGCCATGCAAAGGTTCACCAGGCCAAGTCGGTGAAAGAGGGTCCGGCGGATGCGGCACACCGGGAAACGCGCATCCCGGCCGCAAAATATTCATATTTGTGGTGTGCTTTACTGGCGCATTAGAGGCGTTTCCGTCTGTTGTAGTACAGTATTTCCCTAGGGTCAGGCATCGGTCGCAAGCATGAGACGCATCCTCTCGAGGCGGGCATCGTAGTTTACCTTTCCGGCAACTGTCGCATGCATCTAGAAGAAATGGTCAGAGAACCTGTGTCGTTTCCAACTGCTATGGGTGGGTCGCCACACTCACGGCGTTTCGAGCCACCAGGGGCTAGGTTCGCCACTGAGCTGTCTTCTGTTTTCTGGAACATGATCATAAAGACATTTAATGTGTGAGGTATGCCATGTATTGTTTTGTCTTGCTTCTCTTTTAAAAAATACTGCTCTGGAGGATTTGTATGAAAATGTTTCCTTAGAGAGATCTTGCTTACCACGTTTCTATACTATTGTTTATATAACAAGCAAAATCAATATACCCTGAACCTGGCAAAATATCATAGTTATGCACTAGAAAAGCCATAAGAGGTATTTCAGCCCGAGAATCTATATGATACGCCGTACTTGCCTATATCAAGACAGGTGTGTATGCGCTAGGGCTGAAGAAATATAGTCTGATATGTTACAGGTGGTTCAACTATAAAATGGCTGTACAAATGGAGATATATGTTGCGAAATTCCGTGTCACTTAGGATCGATGACAACGCGTCTAAGAATCGAAGTCTCGTTGCAATGCCTTCGTCATATGTCGCAAGACAACGCCGTTGATGCGTATAGTATAACCACGGTATATAACCGACTTCTATTCGACATCATGTAAGACACCTATCGTGCAACCCCAATTGTTGGGACCAAACTACAATAAAAAAATATAGGAGCTACTACAAGTAACTCCGTGACATATCTTATTGTTACTGGTTGACAAATTGTAAAATCTGGCAGAAATAAATAAATCAGACCGTTTGTGTCCTGTGTAGAGGTAACTAGGATTACGGCGCGGTGCAGTGCACCAAGAGGTCTTGTATGATCTAGAAGAATGAAATCGATTGACTCATAGGTAGCCTTGTGTGATGTATTGGTTGAGCAAAGATTGCATGGATAGAATTTTGTTACATAACTAAATTATGCATTTGAAAAGATGAGACCTCGGAACCTCGGCTCCTTGGACTTTGAACTTGCAGTACGGAGATAAATGATACCACCAACTAAAATCTATATTTGAATCACGTGTATTTCTTTACTCCTATTCCATCGATTGTTATGAGATGAGAGGCGCATAATTTACACGCTGTAATATTAGTCGAGATTAAAGTGTAATGTAAATTTGAAAAGTGTTGTGCGGCAAGGTAGCAAAAGATTTATCATTAAACTTAATAGTCTAATACTAATAGCATAGCGGCTTCCTGCCAACCTTTGACCAGTGCATACATTATATCAAAGGACAGCTCATATCGATCAACAGTCAAAATAGTGTAGAATCTCATCCATGCCCCTAGACCATCTATGAATCTCACTTCCAAATCCCAGATGTAGAGATTCTAGAAAATAACCTCGGGTACCCCCACGTTGCAGTCGGCTGAGACCTTCCATAACGGCGACGCCACCATTTCTGGGAATGGATGCGGCCTGATAAGATCCTTAAATACGACTTGCCCATATAATCCCACCTTCAGGCAGGCATAACGGCTACCGGTGCACGCGATGGCATGGAAGTAGATTGCGGCCGAATCGACGTCGGTGATACACTCTATCCTTAGCCGGACGGGACGAAGTGACGCCATTTGGTCGAACAAAGGCCGCGAAAGGTCGTTGTATGATGTTACACGGGAAGCCCCATAAGAGCGCACCAATGGATCCCTCTCAAGTCACAGCCACGGCGTCGTGGCTACTCCATTCCGATCAGTAAGCTTACACGCGTAGACCTACGTACGGAAGGGCTGTCCGGAATTCCTTCTGACCGCTACTCACAAGCCCAGTAGCTGACATACTAGTGTGCCAGTACGAGTTGGGGCGTCGTTGACAAAAACTGATTTTCTTTCTCCCACAGGCTGATCTGGCGTTCCTGCCAAGGCGGGTGCCCCTGGGTTGGAGAAGGCCATACTCGGTATCGTCCACCCGACGCCACCAAGCGCTGCACCCTGAATGTCGTCCAACGGCTCAGGGACTTCACAAGCAGTCTGGAATCGATCACCCAGTTTTGCGCAAAGAACCCTTTGGTTCTCTGGGCTTGTAGGTGAAACTTGTGCCGATAACTTGCCCGCAGCGCAAGGGGGTCACAAAAGTCTCGGCCTCGGGGATTCCCTTGAAAGGTAAATTGCAGCATCATATTGTCAGTAGGGTTTAGCGCTACCGCTAGTATGCGTATCAAAACTTGGCGAGGTAAGGCGATGCCAGTCACAAGAGTCGAGTGTGATACAAGCAAAGGAAACCCGTGCTCAGTTTAATTCTGTTGAATGAGATAGATCGTCTGGTTTTTGGAGCCATTATGACTGGTATCATGTGTGGTCTCAAGTTTGAAGATAGAGAATGTGAGGTGACGTGGCGGGATTCTGCCATTTAAAGTTAAAGGTTATGTTACTTGAGATACAATGCAAGAACCAATCTAATCTTCGATTTGTAATGCAGGTGGATGGACTCACGGAGATTCCACGCCTATGACCAAGGACAAGTTGCTGCTCGTGTACAATGCATTTGTCAGCTGCTACTGAATATATCTTCTGTGCTTTGCCTTTCCTTTCCTATAATAACGTGCTCTTGTCGTAATCCATTTTTGATCTCTGTATCATATCTCAGGTTCAGATGACTAGAGGTGTTTTATAATTGAAAGGCTATAATGTGCGGTTGTAGATGTGAATTGATAACGATCAAGTGAGTATGGGTTGTTCGGACGCCTAAAGATTATAGCATTATTAATTCAAGTGTGGAAAGTGACCGTTATGTACATCAATAAAATAACTGGAATAGAAACCTCGAGACAAAGTTACTGACTACTAGGTCTATAGGCTTAACATATTTAAGAACCATATTCAAAAGCACATGTTGTTCATATATATCTCCCATGTTAATTGATTGATTGTTTGATTGATTGATTGTTTTTTAACGTCTAAAGAAACAGCGCTATACAGTAGGTATATACAGCGGTCTTAGAAACCTCCCGAAGGGTATGAGACGTAGCAAGCTGTGCCCAACGGTTGACTCCGCCTCGGCTAGCAGAAGCTAATTTTTGCTTTAAAAGCGTGATAGGTCATGACTCCGTGCCCACTCCTTTTAGGGCTCCCGTGCCTCGCTATCTCCCATGTTAATGTAGCCACAGAGAGGTTAAACAGAGCGTAAATTAAAAATGGTGTATCTTATGAATGCGGGCTCCAATGATCCGTGTTTATGATGAAGTTGCATAGCGTCACAGTGGTCTTGTAAAATACAAAATAATTACGGAGGTTTACCAATGAAAGACTACATGCATAAAAGCTTAAGCTTTTTGTGCTATAAATAAAATACTTATTTGTCCCTGATTTTGGCTCACAGGAACTTAACATATGGGATTTTAGATAATGTTTTCAGTTACTCAAGTTTGGAAGTTTGGATTTTAAGTGCCGAAAACAAATACGGGATAAACGGAATTAGCTTGACGATGAGTATCTTGGTGGTTGACGCTAGCGGTCGGAAGATGCTTGTATAGTATAACTTTTTTATTTGGTAAAATTAATTAATAATCTATGCCTCGCTTACATCACGATGGTGCGATTTTGAATATGACTCTACATGCAAGGCTATGGACACGGGAATATAGATGCAGTAAGACGGGTTTATCTTAGTAGGCTCTAGCTTCTAGCGATCTCACAGCAAACAGGGACAAGTTAGCTAAGCCAAATGGCTGTTAAAAAGCGAACCTTCAACAAAAATAGCTCCTTTCCTGTTAATGATTCTTTCATTGAAATCTTAGCGCTGATATCCTAAACCTTTGAACAGTGATCATTTGGAATATAACGTTTGCTCCAAATGCTTTTGCACTTGGAAGAGTTGAGAGTGAAATCGCACACTTCATCCTCAATTTGTCCAGCCTATACTATAGGGGCGACGCATGCGGAGGCAATCTGGGGTGCTAGTAGTGTCGCATAGATCTCTGAGTGCAAGGTAAGCTGAGTCTGTCTGCGGATCGCCGGAACGATAAATATCTTACTATCTATTGGATGTTTGTCTTAGGCCCAGTCAGATATATTATTTGCAGGTCGGGTGTAACACAGATGCGGAGGTCACAGTGTGTCAGATCTCACGTACTCCCCTATATTCGGCTTGTACTTTACTAATAACAAAATGTCCATTACGATCTACCTAGTGCTTAGTTTATGTATTAATAGTTAATAGACAATTTGTGTTCAGACGGAAACCATGTTCTCTAACAGATTACAGCCCTTTACTTTGATTAGGATAGCCAGCTCCACGAATAGCGTCACTTGGCTTTTGTTTAAGGAGACTGTCGTAATACTATAGAAAGTTTATTTCTTACTATTACATAGGCATTGGTCTGTGCTATAATAGACATGGATAGCATGTCTATGACTTTCCTCTTCACCTAATAACAATATACTGTATTAAACAATAAGTGCCCCTATTCATCTCATGAATAGCCAAGTTACCTACAAATCTTGCAAGATAAAGAAAGGCGCTTCACAAAGAGAATGCAACTGCCTATAGCTTACAGAGAAAGTTTCAAGGTAGACTACAGATACGGACGGGCTTGCTCTTCGCTCCATTCCTAGAATCTTTGCGTCCCCTGGTACCGCGCTCCGCGTTCGACTTTATCGCTAAATCGAATGATCTGTAATCGGGTAGATCCGACTGAATGGAACAACTAATATAATCTGTTTCAGCCACAATAGAGTATATCGGTGCTAATATAGCTGGAGAAAAGTAAAGATAGAGAATTCTTATCCCAGCAACCGGTGTCGCTGAGTGTAATATCAGGTGATAAGCCGCCGAACAACTCCGTATAAGCTCCGTTAACGGATGTGTATATCACAAGTTAGACGAAAATACTCGTGAGGGAGCCTTGGCCGCGGCACAACTCAGATTGAAGGTTTCTCCGGTTGAGTGGTACACTTATTACACAATTAGCCTGCTGTCTCATGGCGTATTCTACGCCGTCGGCCCAGTTTCCAAGCTTACTGTACCAGTATCGCCTGATAATACACTCCGTGTTTAATGTATCCTTCTGAATCATTTCCCCCGTAGCGCCGATATTCTTCTCGGCCAACATTTCCCTGGCTACCGTGGACACTTCCTTGCCTAGTGCGAAGTAGTAGACTGCTCAACGCGCAGAAAGGCTCTAGATCAGTAAGTTAACAACACCCGTGTTCGCGCCGGTCACGATATGCACTTTACTGGACAGGTCTCAGAGTTGCTTCTCCGTAATACTAGCCTTCTCATTGGCTGGTATTTAAACTGTAATCGGAATGAAAGCGAAATGCTGCATCAGAGTCTTCCAGGGCGATCTTTGGGTCACAATTTGACGAGGCATTAAATTGCATCTTATTTCTAAGGTTTTCCAGGGACGAGCTGAATCTCTTACTTATTGACTAGTCCCACGCCCCGGGGTTTGTTGTCTGCACCATATACACTCCTGCAGGGCCTCTCGCTTTGTCGCCACGACGCCATCCCCTCTTGTTGTTGGTATCTGATAATTATCTTATATCAAACCACAGGCTAAGGCTGCTGTCATCCAACCAAATATACTTGAGGATCAATAATAGATAAAAAATAGCGAGGATAAATACATGTTGTATCATCATATTTAGTTTGTCCGAGGTCACATAAGCTACTATTCTTCCAGTAAAAATCACAAAGTGTATTCAAAGTCATTTTGCAGCCTTGTGTGTTTCGAAACCAATAGGAGGATTGTACGCTAAATCCATCGTTCCAATTAAAATTTAAGAGTGGTAAAATTCTACTGATTCAGTTCATCAGTGAGCTTTTCGGAGGCTAGTCCACAGTTTCAGTCCACAACTAAAATATGTCTGACTTCATTCCGATTCCTTGCATGAGACCGCTCCGACAGCTCGCGAGCCTACATAAGCTTACGCTGAGAGTTCAAATGTGTTTGACTCCACAGCATCGAGATAGGAGGTGATGAGGCTGGACCGGAAACAGATGGACTGCGGAGAATTATGACTAGAGTCCGTAAGTCCAACATTGTAGTATTAGTTATGGTTCGACGTATAAAAACATCTATGATAAATAATCGCCTCATTGGCAGTCCTATTTCCCATGATATTCACGCTCTGCCCTTGTTAACTTTTCTCTCCATCAACACTGCGCCGTACGACAAGTTGTCCCAATTAGAGTAGCTACGGTCATTCGCTATTGAAGTCTAGCTATGCGCTATGCTGAATGCTAAGATGTCCTCATCAATCAATGAACCCATCGCAATCATTGGTACCGCCTGCCGTTTCGCTGGAGATGCTACTTCACCGTCGAAACTTTGGGAACTTCTGCGCGAGCCTCGAGACGTGCGTCGCGAGATCCCTGACGAGCGTTTCAGCTCCACAGGATTCTACCATCCCAACGGCGCTCATCATGGACACTCCAATATTCGCCATGCTTATATGGTTAACGAAGATATAGCGGTTTTCGATGCCGAGTTCTTCGGCATCAAGCCCCTGGAAGCCAAAGCCATAGACCCTCAGCAAAGGGTCCTGATGGAGACGGTCTACGAGGGCCTGGAAGATGCTGGGCTTGGCCTAAATGGCCTTCGCGGCACCGATACTAGCGTTTATGTAGGCGTTATGTGCAATGATTACGAAGCACTGCTTCTCCGAGAATTGCAGCAGGTACACACCTATCACGCTACAGGCGTTGGTCGTAGTATCCTGTCTAACCGGTGAGGTCTTTTCCCCTTAACCATTAGAGCCAAGAATGCCCACTAATTCTTCTGGTCAGTGTTTCGTACTTCTTTGACTGGCACGGGCCTTCCATCACCATAGACACAGCCTGCTCGTCTAGTCTCGTTGCTGTTCACATGGCCGTTCAGACTCTACGGACTGGCGAATCACGTGTTGCGGTGGCTTGTGGTTCTAATCTACTTTTAGGACCAGAGAATTTCATTCTAGAGAGTAAGCTAAAGATGCTTTCTCCTGTCGGACAGAGTAAAATGTGGGATCGTACTGCGGATGGTTACGCCCGCGGTGATGGTGTTGGAGCTATCATTATGAAGACTCTTACCCAGGCGATTGCTGATGGTGACAATATCGACTGTATCATCCGGGAAACAGGTTTGAATCAGGATGGTGCCACGACTGGTATAACCATGCCTAGTTCGGTGGCACAGAAAGCACTCATCATCAGCACATACAAGAAAGCTGGCCTGGACATACACGCTCAGAAGGATCGTCCACAGTATTTCGAAGCACACGGCACTGGTAAGTTTCACACGAGTAAAGTCACAAGATTTTTTACAAGACAACAGTCGTAGGGACGCCTTACGACTTCTTAGCTCGGTAATCTAACACGGTTCAATTCGTCTAGGTACACCGGCCGGCGACCCAATCGAGGCCGAAGCCATTGCCAAAGCATTCTATGGAGATGAGATGCAGCCTCGGCCAGGTTGTGACCCACTGTACGTGGGTAGCATCAAGACTGTACTTGGCCATACCGAAGGGACGGCTGGAATAGCAGCAGTTTTGAAAGCCGCAATGGCATTGAAGAGCTCTGTCATACCACCAAATCTTCTGTTCGACAAACTAAGTGACAGTGTCAGACCATTCTATAAAAATCTCGAAATCCCAACTGCGGCTATTCCGTGGCCTGAAACCCATGGAGGCCCTCGACGGACATCTGTCAACTGTTTCGGGTTTGGCGGTACAAAGTGAGTTGCCTGAGAAAGAGGGAGGATTCTACCACTAATATGATGTACTACAGTGCCCACGCAATCCTCGAGAGTTATGAGGGACCCTCTAAAGCCTTTCCAGGCATCGGTGACGACACAGTGTTCGCGCCATTTACATTTTCAGCTGGATCTGAGAATTCGTTACGCAAGAGTCTCTTGGCTTTCTCGGACTTTTTAGCATCTCATAAGAACATAGACATCCATGACTTAGGCTATACTTTGCGCCAGCGTCGCTCTCTCCTCCCATATCGTACTTCGATCACTGCTGGCTCAGCCGAAGAACTGCAGGCCAAGATAGCTCTTCTAGTGGACGATAAGGTCTCTTCTGTTGGTCTAAGAGCGCCGACGGGGAAATCTTCGACTAAAATCCTAGGCGTGTTCACTGGCCAAGGTGCGCAATATGCCCGGATGGGTGCCGAGTTGTTGGAGAGGTCACCCAAGGCTCAAAATATCATGCAAGAACTCGAATCTTACCTAGCAGTACTACCCGATTCACCTACATGGAGCTTACAAGCCGAATTGCTAGCGAATGCTGACAAATCCCGTCTCGGAGAAGCTGCTATATCGCAACCCCTTTGTACAGCAGTGCAAATCATGGTGCTTAAGCTTCTTGGAGAGGCAAGCGTGAAACTCGATGGTGTCATTGGCCATTCCTCGGGCGAGATTGCAGCGGCTTACGCAGCCGGATTCTTGACCGCACGAGATGCTATGGTTATTGCCTATTACCGGGGTGTGTATACCAAGCTTTCGGCAAGTCCTACGGGTGCCAAAGGTGCGATGATCGCAGTTGGCACATCTCTAGAAGACGCTCAAGCATTTTGCGACGACAAGAGTTTGGTTGGTCATATCAACGTTGCTGCCTGCAACTCATCTTCCAGCATAACCATCTCAGGGGATGAGGATGCGATAGACGCCCTACAGGTTATTCTTCAAGATGAAAAGATATTCAATCGCAAACTTCGTGTCGACCAAGCATATCACTCAAAGCACATGCTCCCAGCATCGGATCCCTATATACGATCTGTCCGCGCAGCTGGAGTAAAAGCACTGAAGCCTGCTGAAGGTAACGATTGCATGTGGGTTTCAAGCGTGTACAACAAGATAGTACAGTTCGAGTCGGATATCTATTCAGAGCTAGGAAGCACTTACTGGGCTAAGAACATGACCCAGACAGTCCTTTTTTCGCAAGCGCTCAGCTCCGTTTTGAAATCTGGGCCGGAATTTGACCTAGCTATCGAGTTAGGTCCCCACGCCGCTCTTAAAGGGCCGGCAACACAGACTATACAAGAGGTCCTTGGGAAGGCTATGCCGTACACGGGCACGTTAATCCGAAGTGGCAATGCCGTTGAGAGTCTCGCTACTAGTCTTGGGCTTTTATGGGCTCAGCTAGACACCGTCGACCTACAAAACTACGATCTGGCCGTCGGCGGCCACGGCAAACGGACATACAGCGTACTGAAAGGTTTACCTACATATGCGTGGAATCATGAGACAAGACATTGGCATGAATCACGGCGGTCTCGCAAGATGCGGACGAGGCAGGCACCGTTTCACTCTCTCTTGGGCGACGTGTCTCCCGACAGCGCACCAAATTGCCTTGAATGGCACAATATGCTGCGTCCTGCCGAGCTGCCCTGGTTGGATGGCCACCGAGTGCAAAGCCAGGCTGTTTTCCCAGCAGCTGGTTATGCAGCTACGGCTTTCGAAGCTGCCAGGCGCCTTGCCGATGGGAGACCAATCCGCCTGATCAATTTGAAGGACCTTAACATTCAACAAGCCGTAGCCTTCAGCGACGAGGACTTTGGTGTCGAGGTTATTATCAGGGCTGCTATCATGGACCCAGTTGTGCCGAACCGTATTAAGGCACAGTTTACATATTTGGCCGACCTTGGGTCCAATGAATTGACAGTTGCTGCCACTGGTGTTCTAGACGTGCTCTTGGGGGAACCGTCGCCCTCGACCCTTCCCAGTCGCAGCAACATACCGCCGCATACTATCGCAGTCGAAACAGGAAACTTCTATCGCTCTCTCGCAGACTTAGGATACAACTTCAGTGGAAGATTCCAGTCCTTATCAGACTTGCGCAGGAAGCATGGCTTTTCGACTTGTGCTATTAAAATGCCAGCACACGTCGCTGATGATGAAGAGACTTTGTTCGCACACCCAGCAGAGCTAGACGCGTCTTTCCAAAGCATCATACTGGCCTATGCATACCCATACGATGATCAATTGCGCATAATGCAGCTCCCAGCTAGCATATCGTGCATCACTCTAAACCCGGCACTCTGTGGTCGGCGGCAGAACGATGAATTTGCATCTGTTGACGCGTGGCTGCAGCCGAGTGAAGTAGCGGGTCAGGGCTTTACTGGAAATTGTACCATATATTCTCCGCATAGCACATGTGCTGCCATCCGAGTAGAAGGACTCGCGATGCGACCCCTAGGTAACATTACTGCACATGATGACCGCAAGATATTTTCGGAAATGCACTGGTTTCCAGACTCACCAACTGTTGACGACGCGGCAGCTGACACTATCGTCACTAATCAGTACAAACAGGTCCGCAGACTACTGGAACGCGTCTCAACTTACTACTTGCGCGAGTTCATCAAATATGCTCCCTGGGACTTGGTAGCAAGACAGGAGCGCCCCAATAGCTGCTACTTAAACTATGCCAAAGACGTGACGGCTCGCGTAGCCCGGGGAGAGAACCCATGGGTCGAGGAGACGTGGCAGAAGGACAAGATGGAAGATATACTCAAAGCCACCAACCCTTATGAGGACTCAATTCCGGATATCAAGATCATGCACCTTGTTGGTCAGCAGATGCCCAGAGTCTTCCGAGGTGAGACTACCATGCTAGAGGAGTTCCTCAAGTCTAGCCTCTTGGATAATTACTATACCAAGGGCTTTGGGTTTGAACAGGTGGGCAAATGGCTGAGCCGAGTACTGGGTCAGATCAGTAACAGGTATCCTCACATGAAAATTATGGAAATAGGTATTGTCAATTCACATTTACTAGCGTTTGTCCTGGCGAAGATTGCTTTTTGAATCTGACTCTCCTTTACTTAGGTGCCGGTACAGGCGGTGCCACCAAAAGTATTTTGCCGGCCTTAGGCAAAAACTTCCTTAACTACACCTTCACTGATGTGTCCACGGGTTTCTTTGAGAGAGCTGCTAGTGTTTTCGCCGACTACAAGGAACATATGAATTTCAAGGTGTTCGATATAGAGCGAGATCCTCTGGAGCAAGGTTATGCGCCCAGCTCTTACGATGTTATTGTTGGTTCCCTCGTCATACATGCTACTGCTCGATTGGAGAAGACCTTGAACAATATTCGAAAGCTCTTGAAACCAGGTGGCTATCTGGTAATTGGTGAAGGTAGTCCCGACTGTCCGCATGGTAGTTTTATATTCGGGCCCCTATCAGGTTGGTGGCTAGGTGTCGATGAAGACCGGACGTTGACACCTATGGTAAGCCGTGAAGAGTGGGATCGCATTCTGAAGAAGACTGGATTTTCTGGAATTGATACCATCACGCCCCAGGCTCAGGAGGATGTGTATGGCACCAATATTTGGGTAGCACAAGCTGTCAACGAGGAAGTCCAGTTCATACGTGGGCCCCTTGCATCCCCCCCTGCTTCTCATCGCATCGAGAAACTCGCCATCGTGGGCGGCAAAACGACTAAAACTGCGCGCATCGTCAACGATTTGAAATCTCTCTTGAAGGAACACGCTATCTATACCCATTTCTTCGAAACATTAGCTGATGTGGACTATGAGTTGGTTGACGACACCTTCACAGTGGTCAGTCTAGCTGATCTTGACGGCGCAGTGTTTGATGATATCCAGCCTGGTGCATGGCAGGACCTCAAACAGATGTTTGAAGTCGGAAAGACGCTCCTTTGGCTTACAAGTGGCCGTGAAGCTGACCAGCCATATGCGAATATGATGGTTGGCTTCGGACGCGCGGCAATGCTTGAGACACCTGGCCTACGTCTCCAATTCCTAGATGTGCCGGATGCAACTCAAGTCGATTCTCGACGAATTGCGGAGGCTCTTCTAAGGCTGCAGGTTGAGGCCCTAGAAGACAACTCCGATTTGCTATGGACTGTAGAATCCGAGATTATAATGGATACCTCGGGTCAGAGTCTTATCCCACGGCTTCGCGAGGCTCCTGAGCTGAACGATAGATACAATTCCGCTTTCCGCTCGATTCAACACGAAGTCGACATTGACCGCTCTTCAGTTCAGCTGCACTATAACTCGTCATTTGGGTTTGCTTTGACGGAGTTACCCAACACTATTTCGACATCAAAGAGCTCGGGGCTAACAGTTGGACTGCAAATTATGTATTCTCTCCCCTTTGCCCAAAGGGCTGCGCGAGGATACAAGTATGTCATCATTGCCGAAGAGAGAAGCAGCAAGAAGATTTATATGGCCCTTGTTTCGTCTTTAACTTCAAATTTCAGCATCCCCAGGAATGAAGTAGTTGAAGTTAAGCCAGCCGGTATTCCAGCAGACACTCTGCTTTCACAAGCGGCTGCTTATCTTGCTGCCGTGGCTATATGCGACTCAATGTTCCCTGGTGATATTATCGCTGTGCACAATGCACCAAGTCACATCGCAAAGGCCATAGATGTTTTGTCATCCGAAATGGGTCTAAGCGTCTCTTACACCACAGATTCCTCCATCCCTCCCTACCTTAGCAGATCAGAAGCCCGCCGACACCAGAACATTTGTTGGGCTCTCCGAAGGGACGTCTGAGAATGAAGCAACAATGTCCAAGATTCTCGCCTCAAGTGTTCGCAAGGAGACAGTACACACGCTGTATTCTAGTTATGCAACTCCATCTACCGCGAGATCAAGTGATACGCTACGGGAAGTAGTTCAAATGGCCCTCAAATACGCCGAGGGGCAAGTGACTGCGATCAACCCAGTTATGAATGTACCCCTGGAAGCTGTCAGAGGGCAACGCATTGATACATTTGGGCTTTCCACCATCGTAGACTGGACAACTACATCCAAACAGCTAGTTGAGGTCTCCAGACTGGACTCAGGACCAATGTTCAAGTCTGATAAGACATATTGGATGGTTGGATTATCAGGGACGCTTGGATTATCCCTTTGTGATTGGATGATCAACAAAGGAGCCCGCCATCTTGTTCTAACAAGTCGAAACCCCAAAATTAGTTCCGAGTGGGTGCAGGGCCATGCCGCCAACGGCGTCAATGTGACCATCCTGCCATGGTAGGTATTCATCGCCTCTAGCTCATGATTTCACTCTAAACCTGGCTGTGTGACTAATAAATGTGCTTCAGTGATATTACCAACGAACCACGTCTGCGCGCGATATTCAAAACCATTTGCAAAACACTTCCTCCTATCATTGGCGTTCTCAATGGCGCCATGGTACTCCAAGACATATCCATCTTGAATATGTCATATGATCAGCTGGTGGGAGTAACAAATCCCAAAGTTCTCGGCAGCATTTTCTTGGACCGTATATTCGATCGCCAGCCTTTAGACTTTTTTATTTTCATGTCATCTTTGACCTGCGTCACGGGTAATCTTGGGCAAGCCAACTACGCCGCTGCGAACATGTTTATGTGCGCCATGGCTGCTAATCGGAGGAAACGCGGCCTTACAGCCTCGGTGAGTATACTTTCGCTACTCTTCAAGATCCTCTTTCACAATTTATGGATATTCAAGGTTGCTGGAGACGAAATAGACTTTGAAATGAACTGACTTGAAATAGGCTTTGAACATAGGTGCCATCATTGGTGCTGGATATATGGAGAGACAGGCTAGCAAAGCACTCGATCTCACAATCTCCAAGATGGCACTAATGCACCTTTCGGAACCCGACTTCCACCAACTGTTCGCAGAGGGCATTAAGGCAGGCCTACCTACTGCTCGAAATGGGCCAGAGCTCACAACAGGGCTCTTAGATGTCGACGTCACCGCCGAAGAGAAGCCTAAGTGGAGCAAGGACCCTAAATTCTTGTGTTTCATCAACCACCGTAAAAAGGTCGAGGTAGGCAGTTCTGGACAGGCAGTCACTATAACAATTTCAGACAGGCTGGGAGACTGCAAGACTGAGGCTGAGCTTTTGAACATAGTCCAAGGTTTGTGTATATTTACTACTGGTGTCGCGTTGTTTACATGTTTCTGACGAAGAGTATTAGACACATTTGCGACACAGCTACAGAATATTTTGCAGATGAGCACCCCTTACGAAGACCTTATGCGAATGAGAAGCAGTGAGATTGGTCTGGACTCTCTAATTTCCGTCGACATGCGTGCTTGGTTCTTGAAACACTACCAAGTCAACATACCTGTGCTTAAAATCATGGGAAATGACACTATGGATAGTATTGCCAGGTACGCTGTGGAAGGCATACCGCCCGAGATAGTGCCACAGCTACACAGAAAACAGGTGTCAGATGAAGAGACTTCGAGTAGTGAATCGTCTACACCAATGAAGTCGGGGGTTTTGACGCCAGACGGCCAATACACACCCGCGGACACTCTGGCCTCTTCTGTTAGCACCTTACAGCAGCAGAAGACCGAAACTCCTCGTAGGGTTGACTACGAATTTGAATCCGCGCCTCCAGCAGACTTTGCCGACCTTATCATGGGCGATAAAGCACCAAGCATGCGTAGTGCGAAATCGAAACCTAAAGCAGTTCTCCTGACGGGTGTTAGCGGCCTGCTTGGGCATCACCTACTTGACCATTTGCTTGATAACGAACCTCAAGTGAAGAAAGTCGTATGCATAGCAGTACGCCAGCTCCACACACGCGTTTCCAAGCTCCGTCAGGACGACCGCATCTCGTATTATGAAGGTGACTTGACTGCACCTCGTCTTGGTCTTTCCGAGGAAGAGGCCGCGGTCATCTTCGACGAGATCGACGCAGTCATCCACAGCGGCGCCGATACATCGCATCTCAAATTCTACTGGGACATCAAGGCCGCCAACATGCTATCAACACAGTTCTTGGTGCGCATGTGTCTACCGCGTCAAATACCCATTCACTACGTGTCTTCTGTGAGCGTCTCGCTGTTCCAACCGGGCTGGACCACTTTTCCCCCAGTGTCAGCCACCGCCGATACCAGCCCGCCATCTGATGGTTCGCACGGCTACATTGCCTCAAAATGGACTAATGAGAGACTTTTAGAGCGTCTGAGCAAGTCATACGGCTTGAAAGTCTGGATTCACCGCCCACCCACAATCATCCGCGAGGGAAACGATACAATCGGCCGCGCTGCTGAGATGGACTGGGTGAATGCCCTTGTGGACTACTCACACCGGCTCAAGACTGTGCCTAAATGCCAACATGCGAAGGGTGTGGTGAACTTTGTGTACGTGAGTAACACTGTGAACGAAATCGCAAAGGCCGTCGTCAAGAATGCGCCCAAGAGCCCAGTGACCTATGTCCACCCGGTAGTGGACCTAGTCCTCCCCCTAGATGACATGAAGATATTATCTGAAATGGATAAAGGACAATACAGAGAGACTTCTATGGCCGAATGGGCTTCCATGGCTATCGATGCGGGATTGCACCCGGCTGTGGCTGCATTTATCGAGATGGTAGATTCACCAGGAGCTATTATGCCAAGACTGCTAACTGAGTGATTGGGATTCTGGGACAAATGTGAGAAGGAATGGCTTCAAGGATTTCTTTGTCATAGCAGTAACATTGGACAAGGTTTCAACACCATATATTTCAAAAAGCTGGAGAGAGAAACAGAATAAAGCTCGGAGATATTCTATCTCCGAAAAGTAGCATGAATCTAGTTAGATCACCAGGTTATATCTACTCTCCTAGCAATAAAGTTATGCTGAATTTCAATTAACCGTTTAAGTTTCTAGAACCGATCGCTCTAAGATGTGTAGGCATAGGTCTATCTCCTACAGTAAGAATTTCCGTCTTAATGGAACGCACTTCAGTGCTTAGGGGGTGGCTGAGTTGGAGATGAGCCACATGGTGGCGGCAACTGGAAGTGAGAGAAACAAAAAGGGGGGCTACCATCACACAGACAACTCAACTTTTAGGTTTATAAAAGGAATAAATACCTAGGTACGTACATAGGGACCAGATAAAAGAAAGGAAAAAGGGAAAATATGAAGGAATATGAAAAAGGATTAAGATAAAAAAGGAGGCAAAAACATATAACACCAGGGATTTGCTGGTCGTCACCGACCCAACTACTAATCTGGCGCTTGCTAGGATTGAACATGGCGGCCCGAGGAGCTTTAAACAGGTGTAATTGGAGTTAAAAACTGCTGTCTATGCACTTAGATGCACCCATATAACCCTGTGCGAAATCTGAACACCTCGAAAGAATCAACGAAAGGTACCTACGTAATCGGCCGGCGGATATTCGATTGGCGATCGTTTATCTTAACAGACAAATTATCATGTATACATGCAGGTAGGTACCTCAGTGCAGATAATGTAACACCTCACGTACCCGTAGCCATCATAGAAAAATTGTCACTAGCATAGTTTTTGGGTGCATATTCTCAATGTGGAATTAAAAGTTAGAGTGTACAGAGTACGTGGCCTCATGGGTGTACCTTGATGACCACTCCCACTTTCATGGCCAGCCAGGTGCTATAAAGTCTTCATGAGGGTACTCATTTCTATTTCTTTCCTTTTTTTTGTCTTTTAACTCTCACACTACTATAAGACAGTGTCGTTTTACCAAAATACCCATCCAGGATATGACCTGGCCCCATGTCACCCTGGATTCGACTAGGCGGCAACAATATATTCATTCTTTTCGGGTTCAGGGGGTTCCGGGCTATGATGATCGGTCGATATTCCATTGAAAGCACGATAGCTGGGTTTAAGTAGCCGTGCCATGGATATCGTTGTGACCTAATATCTGAGCCTAGCTAGGTTGAGGAACGTGCACTTAGTCTTTCGGTTGCTTGTGATTAATGTATCCTCTTATCACAGCGCTCACCCTTAGTCAAGTATTATCTTGACTGACAAGTAACTTACCCATTTAAGTCAAGTCAATGGCTTTTGAAATTATGTACAGTCAAGTCAAAAGATTTGTTAATTGACCAATTACTTGCAATTGTTCAGGTAATTTTCCGTTGACATTATGATGCGGTTACTTACCTGTAAACGTTCAATTGAGTATTAAGCCTGAGTTCGGTAAAGGAGAGGCTAAGGACTTGACATTAGATTAAACGCAGCCGGAACATAGCGTCCTAAATTGCACACTTCTGTAGAATGTGTGTGTCCTGATCAGTGTTCAGACCTATTGACGACCTGGAGCTCTTGGCAGTCTATGGCCAAAATACAACGGAGAGTTCCTACACTGTTGTTGCCTAGGTGTTATAAGACATGTAGAGATTACTAATTTGAGAGCCCGTCTAAGCATCATGTAAATAGCCCACTAAGAGTGCGGCAAATCTCTTAAATATGTAGTAGTGTTCGCATTCCAGACCAGAGGGAGGCATAGCGATTGAAAGTAAGAGCGCGGGTAATATACAAGGCTGTATATATATATATATATAGATATAATATCTCTGAGCTTAAAATTCTGTTACTCTTTTATGAATGTTGCATCTCTAAAACTCATATATTCAACACATATACTCCATGACTCCAACGCGGCTGCGTCCAGCGAAGCCTGGGGGGGGGCGGGGGGGGGGGGGGGGGGGGCGGGGGGGGGGGGGGGGGGGCGCGGCGGGTCGTCTTCGGTTGGGGCGGACTCAGTGGCCTCGCGGCGCAGGAGCTCGGCGGCGGCGGGCTTGTCGGGGAGTT